>CAJUYH010000272.1:41283-62776 GCA_910591685.1 Galerucella tenella | reverse complement strand
CTCAAAAGGCGCTCCAGGCTAATGGGCGCCTCATCAGAGTCCTTCGCGTGATCCCAAAAGGACACTTGGGTGCCTAAGTTTGCAACATATACTTTTTGATGTTGGTTAAATTTACATTTTACTCTTTTCCCTTTTGATCCCACCTGCCCACTCACATTCTCTCGTTTCTCCTCTCTTATCCTCTCATTCTATATAAATACAAGTACATTATTATTTCATCTTCATTGCAACAAATTCGTTTTAAAATGATTAATTAATAATATTGCTTTATAATAATTATTTTCATGCAATTGAAAATATTTTTCACCACCTTCTCCCATTACATTTCAATTTTATCACAATTATTTTTCTTTATTTCACAATGTCTATGTATATATTATATATCCTGTATTGAGTTATCTTATGAATCGACAATTGGCCACTTTTACGGCGTTCAACCTTATTTATCCTGGAACCAACTATATTATATCCCTTAATAAAGCAGTGTGGATAAAAACCAATTTTCCAATCTTCTGAGCCGTTGACTGGAACGGATTTATCGCCATATACCCTCAATTTTTTTTCCTCTCTATACATACAACACACACACACACACACACATACACACATACACACTTCGTCTCTGATACTTCTATTATGGTATATCTCGTCGGATTTTCACATGATAGACTTGATCAGAATTTAATTCACTTTTTTTCATGACGCTTATTTTCATGAAAAATATAAAGAAAAAAAAAATTAAATCAAAAAATTATGGTAAATGAATTTTCATATATTTACAATTTTTTATCTTCATTTTACTTCTATAAATTCACACTCTCCCGCGTTACTCGCGCCCCACTTGAATGTTTCTCTCATGGATCATTATCTACCGAATTAAAGCGTAACCAGTTGGGAATTAAGCACTGGATTTTTGCTATTAAGAGCCCGCGGTTCGAAAAAAAAAAAAAATCGCACCCAAAAAAAAAAAAGAAATATATATATATATATAAAGGAAACAACAAAACATTCGAATGTAATTGAGGTAATAGCAAAGTGGAGAAAAGAAAAAGTCTGCGAGGGTAGCTAAGTATGGAGAGATGTAGTGAAAGCAGCGCAGCAAGAGGGTTGAACGTTGCAGACGTTATATACAACCACCGAGATGAAGCAAAAAGTGAAGGAAAAAAAAAAGGGAAAAAAGGAAACGAGAAAAAATACGAGTCATAATAATCCCTTTCACAACATTCCTTTTTCAACCAACCGACATTCGTTTTTCATTCATTGCACTCACTCTCACTGGCGACTTGTCTCGCGTGAAACGACGAGATTTATATCATGAGTATTCTTTCACACCTGCGTTGCCTTTGCGATATACACCATAGACATATATATATATATATATATATATATATATATCAACCCATCCTTCAAAATGTATTGTCCATCCCCTTCGAGTGTGTGTGTATGTGTGTATGCGTGTGTTGGCGTAGTTGTGACATTTACGCGACATGATTCAACGTATTGTCCTCACGTACTTGCCCCTTCAACCGATCCCATTCAATTTCTTTTTTCATTTCATTTTGCTTTTTACTTTTCGTTTTTATAATTTTTTACTGTCACTTTTTGTTTATTTTTTTATTATATTTCGCCCATTTCATACTTCGTCCAAACTGTATGTGTCCAGTACCATGGATTACATTTCACCGGATTATATTGACGGCCGACAAATAAAATGAATGGCAATAAAAAAATATATATCATTAATATAAATTGCGATAAACAATATAAAACAAGACGAAAGTTTAATTGATTGTGAAAACAATAAAAAATAAAATTGAATAATAGTTACTATTTCTCAACGCACTTAAAAAATCAATTAAACAATGAAGAAATAAACATACAAACTCGTGTACATAATTATACTTAATAGTATTGACGAAATAATTTGTTTGCTTGGAATTGGTATCGAAAGTGTAAAAACAAACGGTAATGAAGTAGTCGCGCAAAATTTACAGGAGAAATGTGAGATGAGTGTGGTCGAGAGTGACATCAATAGAAGAGAATAGAGGTAAACAGTAGTACCGCCACCATGAAAAATAAAGATAGCGATAAATTGGAACAAAAATTGTCGGTAAATTGCAAAGTGTACTTCAAGGCACAGCAGTGTTCTCATTTTCCTCACACGTATTCGTATCATCCACCTCGCACAATGTCACTCACTTCTTTCTCTCTCTCCCTCCATTCATTCGCGCACATTTTTCTTTCTATCCGCGGTGATCATCCATATATGCGTGACGAAAAACAATGAAAAATCGAAGCTACAAAATGACGTGTAAACTCGCGACGCCGCCTTTACATTTCGCACCAATAGTGTCGTGTGGCCTCATTTCTCCCGAGTTACTTCAACGCCATAATACACAAGTTATATATATATTAGAACAAATATATATATATATACATACATGTAGATATGCACATGGAAATGTAAGCAATGAGCACAACCGGATGCGAGAGGCCTCTTGCTGTGCACAGCTATCGGCCATTCTCGCTTATCTTTTTGGAGCACCTGCGACTATATATATATTGCATGTTGCACACATGAAAGAGACATACACAATTGCCATTGCACCTTATGAACATGTATACACATGTATGACTTTACATAATTCGTAGAAATTTTTTGTTTATTTTCAATCATTTATTTTTCATTTCGCCAATATGGAATTGCCTTTTTCACTCGACACCGGGGCACAGACGAAGCGCACTAAAGCTCACTTAAATATAAATATACGTCTGTATATGTGAGTATGTAGATATGGATATAGACGGGTAATACAACATGTATAAACGTGTATACGTGTGGTATTGAATTTACGCGGTAAGTTTGCCAGGAAGGAAGTGAATCGTTTATCACGCCTGGCTAATAGATAACATGCTTGGCGCGTTACGTGTTATACCCGTGGGTTTTAGGGTGGTGTATGTATGGTAGTGGTGGGGCTACAACGATCGAGTCCGCTTTATCTAACATGGCAATCGCTCTGTGCATTACCTTGAGTTTACAACTTTGTCCAAAATAACGACGCTCTCATCGGTGGTTTCGATTAATCGTACACTATGGTATATATATAACTATATAAACACGTGAGGTTTCTTACGGAATTGATGCTTTGCTTCTTTCTTCTTCTTCTTCTTCTACTTCTTTCACGTTTTCTTTTCTTCCCTAATTTTATTTTTTTCTATTTTTATCCGCCCTTCTTCCTTTCATCCTATTTTTCCTATATCCATCAGATATCGCTTGACGCTCAAATCGATCTCTTCACCGATAACCCCTAAATTCGTTCACTGAGAATCTCTCGAAATCCACCCAGGGGCTTTGGGTGAGTTTATCGGCAAAACGAATTTATTACGCGGCCTCTTGCGCCTCAACGAGGAGACCGAGAGAGCATGAGTATGCGCGCTCGCGCGCGCGCGTATATAGTAAACGACATCGTCAACGACGACGACGACGACGACGACGACGACGACTATCACTATTTGCTGCGTGGAACTTCGAATAAGACCGAGAGAATGAGTAGAAGTCAGTGGTGGCAATATAGATATAGGAGGGAAAAATGAATAGGGAAACATAAAGAAAGAAAAAAAAGTTGAAGACGATGTCTCCGAGTTCCATTGCCGGAAATACGTCACGGCGAATAACATAATCGAATCGCGGTAGAAATTGAGTCATTTTCTCCACTAACATCACGTTATATATGACACCCTCCTGACATTTATTTATGTATATATGTGTATATAGCTTTTACACGCCTGCTGCCAGGTCTCTCTTCACACGCACTCTTATATATAAATTTTCATCCACTTCGTGTCACACGTTGTCAGACTCAATATTCCAAAATGTTTTCTCCACTTTTTCACACACAAACAAAATAAAATTCAGACTGTTTCCCCACATCTTTACCACAACGTGCACAATTTTTTTATTTTTTTTTAACGAGAAATTGCAAAAAAATTCAATCGCATAACAAAAACCTCATACTTTTTTAAATCTATTTAAAGAAAGAAAAAAAAATCTCAATATATCCCTTTTCCATCAATGTGAAACCATCGGATATATATATATATATATGGATCACATGGCATAATAATCGTGTCTTTAATCATTGACGAAATCGATCGTGTAAGACTAATTTAGCAGACTTGAGCCTCGGAAATTCGCTCGATTACTTGGAAATTCATGGGAGCCAACTTGTCTTCTTCCTCACTCTGTCATTTTCGTTCTCGCTCTTTTCCTCTCACTCACACTCCTGCCAACCCCCCTTTACGACTCCCAAGGGTGCACTCGAGGATGCATGCCGATCGCGTAATAGGCTCGTATAACGAATGCTCTCTCCTCTCGAGCTATAGTAATATATGTATAGTTAAGCTTCCGCGCACTCTCTCGTTTCTTCATATGTTGCAATTGCCATTGCGCTTGAACGAATATTGTACAATCGGTTAAAGCTTCTCTCGCAAATCTCTGTATATATATATATATATATAGATATATAGTGTGTGCATATGTCTAAAATATATTTGCATTTTCCTGTATGTGAATATTTAACAGTTGCACACATCTGAATATATCGAAATTTCAATGCCCCATGACGACATTTTTATTTTTTTATTTATTTTCACTTTCCTAATATTATTTTGCACGCTTACCCCCAGGTCAAATGAGCTCGTTACTTGCTGAACAAATTCACTCATGGGTACACTCACCTGTAACAAAAAAAAAAAATATATTTTATTTAATTATATTTCACGAATAAATGAAAAAAAAAAAAATTGCATACATTTTAAATGAAAATGAAAGAGGGTGTTTATACTTTTAATATGAAAGTAGGAAATAAAAAGAAATGAAATATATATATATAATATGATAATAGTAGGTTAATTTATTACTTCGTATTTTCTTATAATTTTAATTTTTTGTTCAGTCAATGGTATAAACAATACTATATAGGCGGCATATTTTTTATATATTCGGAAAAATTTCTTTCTTTTTTTTTTTTGAATTGATTAAATGGTTTCCAATTAGGACGGGTCGATCTGTATTAACTCGCGAAGAAAAAATAACCCACTGTTGCGTTATATATACTTCATATATAAATTAATCGACGGAACTTGAAATTAACTTTTTTTTTTACATCGCTACTTTTATCATACTTCAATCAAATGAGTTGTACAAACAAAAAATGTTTGTATAAAAGCATGTAAATATATATATATATATATGAATAAATAGTAGTAAAAATGGGTATTATTAACGCGAAACGATGATGAAAAAATTACGGTATGTATTCACAGACACGTAGTGGCTATTACAGACAAGATAGCTAAAAGCTGATTGTAGACTTGAGATAAAGCCAAATTTAAACTGTGGCTGAGTGAGCACAATCTTCAAACTGCAACACCACCACAAATTATAAATTGATAAACAGAAATAAAACACAAAAATAAATAAATAAACGACAAACATTCATGAAGTCATATCGATTTCAGTTTATTTTTCATCATAAAATAAAATTCACTTTCACCTTCTCAACCACTCAACACGTGTATATATATATATATATATATATAGATATATAGATATAGATATATTCGCACTTTATAAACACATAAAAAAAAATTGTATAGCATAAATAAGAATGTGGAAAATAACTGAATATAACTTAATGTGAGTGTCATCCACCTTTTACACCTTGTAGTGAGATTTTTATTCTTGCATATGCACATTTAAAATATCTCTATTCTCTTTTCCTTTTTTACATCTTTTCTTTTCTCAATTTTCATGCCCCGTATCTTCCCCGTTCCTCCCCCCACTTCACTCAATTCTCTTCGCGTAGCTTGATAAAACTCGTTTTACGCGTAGTCCGGGCATGAATAGAGAAAAAGAATCGACGTGCGAGCACGAGTTTCCGGGCCATTACAAAAGAGAAACAAATATAATACGTGGCAAACGAGTACACCCGCATAGGACGCGAGCCATGAACGTGTTTGTAAAGTACATAAAAAAATTAATATATATATATGTACATATATATATATATATATATATATATATATACGCAGATACATGTAAAATAAAAGTGCAACATCATCACGTATTTAATATTTTTATTTTCATTAAAAAAAAATTACACACATACACACATACACACACACACACATGACTTGTTAATACTTGAAATCATAGAACAGAACGATAAATGGGCAAACGATATGAAAAAAATGTATACCCGCACTGATAAAAATAAACGCTAATAAGAAACAAAAAAAAAAGGTAAAATAAAATATTAAGTTATTCTTATAATATGATTATATTTTTCTCAATATAAAGGAATTGAAGAAAAGAAAGAAATAGTAAATGTGATGATGAGGGGGAAAAAAAAGAAGAAAAATTATTTTATGAATAGAAAGCTCCTAAAGTGTATCATATATATATATATATATATATATATATTTCACAGATATAAGTGAGGGGTTACGCGCAATATGATTGGTATAATAGAGACTGGCATTTTATATATATATATATATATACATGTGTATATAGGAAATGTAATCGGCTCGGGATGACTGGCAACTCGTGCGCTCTTGTGGGTCGTGTACAGAGAGAAAAATGAAAGGAAAAAAAAAAAAATTGCTGCAAGGTGCAGGTACTGTGGTCGTCAGTGAAGAATATATATGTATATGTATTTCAAATAGAAGCCAAAGCGATACAACATATATATATACATATATATATAAGCGTCAGTGAAAACCCGCGCACTTTGCGCGAACAAAGGAGAGTCAGTTGGATATGGTCGGACATATAGAAAAGGAGCCAGTAGCTTTTTTTTTATCAGCAATATCTCTCTCTCTCTCTCTCTCTCGCTCATTCGCTCATTCACTTTCTCACTCTGTCTATCTTCCGTCAACGATGTCGGCCTCGAGGTTCTTACAATAATTACTCGTTGGGTAAGTACTTCTTCCTGGCTGGTTGCCTCAACAACGTCGCTTTTTCAATTTTCCCGGAATTCCCAGTGGAGTCTTGAACGTGATTACCGGCAGTAAGAAAATAAACACAAATAGAACTTGACAGTGCAAGAATTAAAGTAAAATTTAAAATTATAAATATATAAGAAATAAATTAGATACATTAAATAATTAAAATACCATCGTAATTGATGAATTATTCCATTGCCACATAATTAATTAAATATATTTTCGTTAATTACTGGACAACAATGTGGGAATTTGTTGAATTTACAAAGCATTATGTGCGACAACAAGCACTGCATTTGGAGAACAATGATGGAATAAATTTAAATATATATATAAACAAATAAACGTATTCATACACATAATATAGATTGGTCTGTGTTTATATTTTATCTACAGCTATAAATGCATATGCGATGCAAGATTAATTACACTAAAAGAGTTTATACATGAATAATATTGCCATTAGAGAGAGAGAGAGAGAGAGAGAGAGAGGGAGAGGGAAAGAAAGAGAATGTATACCAATCGCATTAATTTCATAATTGTGTTATATACAAATATAAAATCAACTGATCAATGTATATAACTTTATATATTTATTTGTAAAATAAGCTGAACACCCATACACACTCGGGATATGATAAAGCTCTAGTCCAATTACATTCACGATATTCAGTAGAGCTCCTCTGTGCGCAAATGCTATACCGCATGGCCAATTGAAAAATAATAGAAGCCCACTTTTATTCGTGAGTGGTGTAGATTCCCCTTGTGAATACTGTATACATATATAGTATACATATATACACACACGCGTATATATATATGTATATATATATATTGCTTTTTTCCTCTCTCTATCTCTCTTTATAGAATATGGCAAAAGGATATAGCTACTTTCTTTTATCATTCGACAGAATAGAGTACCATCCGCCAACCGACTCGTTCACTACATACGTAAAACTACTGTCTGCAAAAATACATCAAAATATTTTCATATTTTTTGATTATATTTTTTTTTTCTCCCACCATAAAATATCCGCTCACATATAATGATCTAAAATGATATTGTATATTTCCAATAAATGAAAAAAAAAACAAAATTATAATACCACTGCCATCAAAAATAGGAGGGGGAAAAAAAAAGAAAGAAAGAAAACCAAAAAATAAATGGAACAACTGAAAAATAAAAATATATAAATAAACAATTTTTCTCGCTCATATTGGAATTAATCGTGAAGGTGTGGAAAGTAAAATAAAACTGTATGAGGGTGTAAGATAGAAGTTGTGAGTATATGGGCATAGATAGTTGAGCTAGTATACTCTAACGAGGGTTCTAATTAACGTCTTTAAAGCGTATTTGGCATTCAAGTCATAAATGTCTAAACGTGAGACAAACTTAAGTCGATCTACTCTCTGATGGGTTTGGAGGGAAGTGGGGTGTTAGAAAGGATCCCCCAGACGTTGCACCACTACCTATACATATACCATAAAGAAAAAGAGAGGAGAAGAGAGAGAGAGAGAGAGAGAGGAAGCAAGAGAATAATGTAGAGGAGGGCTGAGCGAGCGTAACACGATGGACAGAAATATAGTGTGGAAGGTAGCGTGTTGAGTTAGTTTCGGGAAGGGCAGTTGTATTCAACCCTTTTGTGTTCACATCACATTGCTCTACAAAATCGCACTTTGGTGCGCACTACAATTCACGTAGACTTTCGTCCCCATTCATAATACACACATATATATATATATATATATATATATATATAAATATAAATATGTATACAAAGACCTTATACCAAATGAATTAACTCCTATTACAATTTCAAAATCCCCTTTCACGTGCACCTGGTGACGTGGCACAGCACGTTGCCATTCTAAGTAAATTTCCTTGTCCAATTAGTGCCACGTCGCCAATGTACATCGCAAATGTACCAACCATCGCTCCCTTTCAGTCAACTAAACCCATACATCTTAACTTTATACATATACACAGTTTATAATATAATAAAAATAAATACAAGTACATATATATATATATATATATATATAGGTATGCTGTGTAAATAGATGAGTATTTTATATTAAAACATATTATGCTTCCTTAATGATGCCAATAATTTTATTTGCAGTTATACAATTATCATCAGTTGCTTCTCCCAAATATTTTCACCGATAAATATTAAACAGGATTCCATGACGAGAGTCATTCCCACATGCCAGTTAAATTCAAAGCGGTCGATGAATTGCAATACACATGAGAATGTTCCAGTCTATCTTTTCACTTGTGTACGTTATATATATATATACAGAGTCCAACTCTCTCTGTCGCTTCCACCTCGTTCTTTAGCACGCGCACAAGCTATGGAACACCCATCACTTTGAGCATCGGCTATTCGATATTCGCCTGTCGATTTGCCCACGGCGACAGGAATCCTCACTTCCTACCCTTTTTTTTCTGCCTTGCCTCCTTTTTTTTTGTCCCCCCCATTCGTTCAAAACGACCGGTACCCCCCCGCGACTAGTGAAACGCGAATCCAAATGAAAAATGAAGGGGGAGAAAAAACATTGAAAAATAAAAAAAAATTGGCGTTTTCCAAAGAGTGATAAAATGCGAATGATAGTGAAACAACCGAGAGAGAACATGACACATTTATAGTGAAGTTCTATCAGCATTGCTTTAGTTGGGTATGAAAGGTGATATATACATCATAAATGTGTATAGCAATCGCGAGATATACACGCTCGCAGCTGGAAAGTAATTACACTGAGAAATATATAAAAGACTAAAGAAGAATAAATAGTGCAATAAATTTTCATATTGATAAATGAACTATGAACTAACTTTATCCGGTGCTATCGCTCCTTATTTTATCCCACCCATTATATCTTTCACCTCAAAACCTCTTATATATTCGTTTATTTATGTATCAATATCTATGACACCGTATAAAACGATCAATTTCACCCTATTTCTGTTTATATTCTCTCATCTATATACCGTGTATACATTCTTTTTTTTTTTTTTCTTTTCATGTATATCATCATACATATAACGCCAAAATTCACTTGCCCATGAGTTTGTTTGGATACACGAAAAGGTAACTCGACCCTCGGAGCATTTCATTCTCTCTTGTCCCACAGGAGCATCACCACCACCACCACCACCACCACCAGCCGAAGTAGGAGCAAACGCAAGACCAGTATATCGACTCTCCATAAATCGTTTACCATAGCAGAGTCGAGTGAGTAAGATAGCTATACAATGCATGAGAGAGATTGGAGTACGAATATGTGGGGTATGCCGTCGGGGTCACATCCTCCCCCTCCTCCCTCTTGTGCTTGTGGGCTCTCGTGCAATGCGGTATTTTCCACGAGAGCATTAATTAATAATTTAATCGAAGAGGCTGTTTGGGATATGGTGCACAGTCGGCCTTCCATACTCCCGCAGATCCAATGCACGGGTGGCTCTAATTAAAACCGAGCTTTATGCCTACACGAGCCGCGTCACAAACCTCTAGCTCTTACTCTCGAGACACGTGAACAATAAAGAGGTATATAAACGTCACCATCATTTTCTTCATATTTCTCACCACCCTCTACTATATATGTGTATAAGAATATATTTTAAAGTGACATCAAGTGTTGAACAAGCACCATCAACCAACTGCTCATACTCTATGTCACAGAAAAGAATGGTGTATATAAAGTGGACATGCAACTTGGAGATTTGGAATTTTTTTTTAAATTGTAACACTTTAAATATATGCATTTACTCTGTGATGATAAAGAACGCCATTGTATAAACTGTATGACTAAATTTTTCGAAAATATTCACTTGCACATAAAATATAAAATTATATTTATATGGGATTTTCATAATTTCCGCATGAAAATAGGATTATATCGATATAATATTATGAACAATGGCGTGGAATGCAATTATATTTGTCTGACGAATATTCGAAATTTAAATTTTAACGAAAAGAAGAAAAAAAAAAAAAAGATTGGAGATTCTAAGGGTTCTACTTTATAAATTGTTTCATATATGAATATCTGCATGTATTTTTGTGCAGTGCCAACTCTCGCAGCGAATTCACCATAAATATATATATATATATATATAATCACAGCCCCCTTCTCTCTTGCGTGAGATTACGGAACAATTTGGCGAGCGTTGCGGAAAAAGTCAAAAGTTTTTCAAAGATTCTCTCTTCTCCACCGTCAAAAGATATTTGCATTGCCGCGAACACACTTCCAATTCCAATTCTATTTTGCTTCTTCTTCCTCTTTCACTTCTGCCACTTTTACCTCATCCTCATCGTCTCCTTCACATACACACGCGTCTCGCGCGCCCATTTTTCCTATATATCTGTAACGCCATCTACTTTGGTATTCGCTCGAGCGTAGTAACGCGTCGCGCCACGAGAGTTGAAATTTGTCCGCCTGATGCATAGTCGATTGGCGTGAGAAGGAAGTGGAGCCAAAAGTCAGCAAGGAGATATAGGCAAGAGAGAAGCTTCTAGCATTCACTGGGGAATTCAACATGTATAGTATATTCTCCGTCAACTTCATCCATATACACATTTATACATCTATATATTCCCCATAGCGATGGGCAACCCCCAAAATCCACCACACACTTGCATCAACTAAACTTATATATTATTTCTACCGTATATATACATTCAACACAATGAATACACGACAAATGCTTTTAGTACCAACACACAAAATCCCCATACATCACCATAAATTATCTATCTGAAAATAAAAAATGAATTTTTTTTATTCTTAAATTCAATAAAATAATTTTAAAACAAAAAGTTTGAAAACATTCAATCTTCATTCTACTTCAATCAAAATCACCATAAGTAAAAGTCGTCGTTGTATCACGTCGTGCAAAAGCACATGACGTCCTTGAGGGCACAAAGTTACGGGCGCTCCCGACGGATATATTCAACTATTACGTCGTGATGCTCCTCCATCACAGTCGTATTATAAATGGAGCATTTGCGGTTCACGATGAATATACACCACATAGTACTATAGTATGGCAAGTAAGTACAGGCCACACGATGTCGTCATCCACGACATCGCAAAACATCAACCTCATCATATCGTGTGCACCGCTCTCTCTCTCTCTCTATATGCACACTAAATATATATATATACATACACATATAAACTTGTGTGTTAGGTTAGTATGTAATTATATAACAATAGTTCGGACCAGGCGATTTACACGGTCATTCGGTGGCTTTATACCCGGTTGCGGTGACCGTGCACCCATCCGACCATCCAGTGGATTGTCTTATAATACAAACTCCCATTGGCAAACCCTACCCTCTTCGACCATCGCGTTTGTGTTCAGCTCCAGTCCATCGACCTATATATACACTGAATAACACTATCGATAGTCCAGAGCATACCCAATCATAGCTGAGATGATTCTGAGACGAAAAGTCCTTATCGGTATTTCAATACATGCCATTATACAAAGCTATCTTTGTTAATTAACAACTCAAAAACAATGGCATGTATTGCAAAAACCAATAAGGACTTATCGTCTCAGAATCGTCTCAGCTATAACTGGGCATGCTCTGGACTATCGATAGTATTATTCAGTGTATACTACCTACAGAGTTATCTCCCAATTCAACACTCAGCCGTCTCTCATATGCTACACATATATAATACATATCAAGTGTGTTAATTAAAATGGATAGGTATATACTGGACATATTGTTGACAGCATGCGTGACAGCAATATGATTTATCGTGTTAAGAAAATTCCCACCATGAAATTGAACAATACAATTCTCATGTACCTATTCAATGTTCCAATACAATCAATACATTTTCTATTATAATTATCACTATTACAGAAATATCTAAAGTCACCATCATACATAAGCCAATACTATTGATTTAACTTGAAACAAAGTACTGCAAATGTAAAGAACATTGCCCATATATAGATATATACACATGTGGAATGTTATATTTTACTTTACGTTGGTGTTATCACTTCACCACGTGGAAGTTGGATACTGGTGCTCTCGTCCGGTTTTTACAGCTTGCTGTAATTCCAAGAGCTTTTACGGTGAAATACCAACCGTACCCTCACGTTTATTTCCCTGCGTATGGTTGTCCACCTGAGCCATATATTTTAGATAGGTATTTATACGTGTATATACATATATATATATATATGTTATATAGCATATGTATACGTGTATATATGTAAAACTAGAGGAGGATATAGGAGGAAGTAGTATATAGCATTTATTCGTGTGCTCTCGCGCGTCTGCCATGCAATTTCGTATCACGAGCACGCAGCAATACGCAACCCACGATCGATATGCCGAGATATACGAGCGCTTTTTTATTACACATATACCATGATAAATAAATATGTATATATGTGTGTGTGTGTATTTGGATGCGTAAATACTGTTAGGAACCCTATTGGCCTTTGGCTTCTCTTTACATGTCATTGTAACTGCAAAAATGCAAAGACTTCTTTCTATTATAAATTTATTGATATTATTGTGACATGGTGATTTATATTGGGTATGAAAATGTTGGAGTATTGAAATGATGAATATCATGAATGTTTAACAACTTCATCTTCAATGCTGTTTTGATGCAAATTCAAAGATGTCTCACTGTCCATTTCGTGTCAGAGAGAAATTTGTTGATGGGGTTTCTAATATATCCATGTATATATATATATATATGAGGGATGATAAAAGCTATGGAGTTGAGGAGGGAAGGAAAGATACCAAGCTCAGAAGGAACTTGCACTGCTGCTATCGTATATCGGTTGTGTATATTCATTTATATATATGTTGACGATGGTGGTGGTTGAATGCGGGATTGCCCGAAGAGGATTCCAACTCGAGAACCAATAGTCGTCCCAGGGATTACTGGGTTTATATTCGTAGCCCGCTAATTCCGTTGACGTTGACTAGAAAGCGAAGCAGCATATATGAAATGACGATGGGAATGGAATTGGCGTGAGAATTATATATAAATGTGTATGTGTATGTAGAGAGAGAAATAGAGAGAGAGAGAGAGCGAAGAGAGAAATTTGGGGATATAGAGGGAAATAAGAAACCTGGCACCAAATTCAAAGCCACACTATTTTTATCGACATGACGTGTTATATTACATTCTACGACGTTTTCTTCAATATTTATTTATTGGTTTATTCGATCGATGGTGAACGAGTCTTAGAGTGAAAAGCAAAAAAAAAAAATATGTTTGAGAGCAAGAGAGAATAAAAAATCAAATAAATGAATTTTTATTGTTGAATGAAAATATTCCATTCGAGTTATTTTACTTACAAGATTTGCAGTAAATTAAATGAAAAATATTTGAGAATATTGAATGGTAGATATTGAAACATATTGGTTACTTTCTCGGTTAGATGCATAGGGTAAAAGTTTTTTTGTGTCAAACTGAAAAAAGTTGGTTGAGTTATCTATATATATATATATATATGTATGTATGTATGGCTGATTGTTCCGAGGAAGTTACGCGTTGACAGAGTTAGTGTGTCTGTTGTACTAATATAACAGTGGAGAAAAACATATTGGTTTGGTGCGTAATGTTACTGGATTTTAGTACCGTATCTCCACCGTTTACTTTCAAACACGTTTACCGCAAATTCGTAAAATGAATTTTTTCATTGTACAGTACGAAACCAAAAATATTATCGCTGTTTCTTCAATACTTATTGCATGTTGAATACAAAAATATATTTTTCATTTTAAAATCCAAGCGGAAATATTGATGTTGAAAAATTGCATGATGAATATATAAAAACTATTATAAAATTAATGTACACCCATTAAATTTTGTTTCATTAAGATTTTCGCAGTTGATTAAGACACCGCTATATAACTATACAATCTAGATTGCAAACCGTATGCCGGTAGTCATAACTTCCCCTCTAGATTATGATGAAACGTCAAGTCAGAAGTGGGATCAACAGGCTATCGTGGGCAAGAATCTCTCAAGGCAAAAGTGAAAAAGAAAACAAGCGGGTGCAAAGAGGAATACTGCGAGAAAGGACGACAGAAAGGAAAAAAAAAACAGAAAAAAATAAATAATAAACATAGAGCAAACGAGTCATCAGCGTGAAATTTAGATAAAAGTTAGATAATTTATTCTTTGATCCTTTACCAATTTCATTTCACCCGCTGCCAATTCCATTCGCAAATTTCACCGTCTCACACTGGCAAAAATAAAAAATATAACCAAAATAATAATTCCAATGAAATGACTGAATTAAACAGATCTATCATCATTTTGAAAAATGATGAGAAACAGAAAAATAATAATACATCGTTATATTATTGATCAAAATGTTACTCGAAAAATTCTCTATATTCTATTGGAGCAGTCCAAGCCATTGCATACGAGAAATTACCAGGCTACGAAAGCACCCATTTTAATATAATGCTACATCGTGTCTTTTGTTCAGCATAGAAGAACCGTCGTCTCAAGAAGTAAGGACCATCACCCCGCACCCTATTCACTTGTTGCATCAATGTCGTATCATTCTGTCACCATTATCGATAATTGGAAAAAAAAAATCGCCATAAAAGTATCGCATTCCGTTCTATTCAATCGCTTACATACAAGCATTTTCTCCAAGATTACCAATGGTTCGTGTCGCCCTTTCGAACAACAAACGGACAACTCCATTGAATATAGCCTACAAAGACGATTAGTCGTTGGTAGTAAACGAGAATAGTCTGAGCCAATGTCGAGCAAAATGATATTTGTCTGCGTCGACAGCGGACGATAGATAGACTGGCATGTGGAATACGTATATATGTATGTATGCATGTATCTATGTATATATATATATATCTAGCCGATGCGTAATGAGTATGCTGTATAGGTGCGTATAGATACAGACAAGAACCAACGTGTGCACGCGATAGTCGCTCGATGCGGCACGTTAATGACAGGAAACCGGCAATATGAACTTGACGGCTCAGTACCACACCGTAATTCCGCGCTGCAGTGCCGTAACAACTTGTCATTTGTGCCCTGTTACCCAGTGTAAAAAATAATGAAAACAAAAAAAGAACAAAAGAAAAAGGAAAGGAAAAAAGAAAAGATGAAGAATCATTTAATCCTATTATCTCTGATATGTACAATAAATCACTGCTGTAGACAATAATAAAACTCCGTAGGATTCTATACAGCTATCACAGATTTTAGTCTCACATATTTTATCATGTTACGTTGCATTGCAATGTTAAGAAATAAATGCGTTGAGTACAGACTATTCCTGTACTGTAAATATATATATATATATGTTTTTCAACAATAATAGTAACAGTGCTTGTGTGCAGTAGTAAAAGTATTCTACAGTTGAATAAGAAAGCACGCAGATAGAATGGTGCGACGATGAGCGGAGCAACTAAAAATGATGTGGATGAATTCCTTTGTCCATACTACCTAATTACAAGCATAAAGCGTGGTCTTTCATTTCTCAGGTACTTGCACAACAACGGATGACCAAAGTAACCAGACCGAGCTCGAGTACAGTGCTATAAAGAGAGAAAAATAGCCGAAAAAAAAATATATTTATACATATATATATATATATAAATAAATACGAGAATGAATGTAGGAGGATATAGAGATGGTGAGGAGTAGATGAGGTTAAAGGGGAGACACACCATCGCCATCGTTCAGTAATGATTTCAGCCGTTGGTGCTAAGCTCAAGGTGAATTCTCAGCTATCCGACTCCAAGTAACATCATTAGGTAATTAGATACGTGCCGAGTAGAGTCAAGCCATACGCTTGAGAGTTGGCGGAGCGAATAAGAGTGAATAAGTGAGTGGAGGAGAAGCTATCTCATACTCTTTATTTATTTATATATAAAAAGGAGAAAAGATATACGAATGAATACATAATAAACATCTAAAATGTTATGCACATATATGGAATTAGTTCAAATAAAGCTGATGTGTTTTATGGAAATTGTGTTGTGTTTATGGATCCAAGTCATTGAAATTAGCAATGACGGTTGATATATTTAAACCGTAATATTTATTCGAATGTGTATAATATCAATTTCACAAGCATATAATCTTCATCTAAATGATTTATGTAAATATCTAGTTTAATAATATTAATGGTTTATTTAAAGTAAGAATACAATGTTGAATATGGCGAAGATATGAGAATGTGGATGGAGAGGCAACAAGAACGTTAACCTAACATACACTAATGCTATTTCAACAAAGGTTTACGTGGCAATACAAACGGCGATGAGCATTTTGGCCTAATTTAACTAACCGCAATGGACCTTGCATGGATAGTTGCCAGTTAACCCATTCTCCAGGAATAATTTCTCTTTCTATGTGTTGAGTATTTCTACCGAAAATCTCTCACTGTATTAATGTACATGAGACGTAATGAGGTTCTGTGCGGTTTTATTCAACTTTAGCACTATCACTAATAAATTGTTAGGTCAATACACACGTCTAATTATCTAGACAAATGAAATGTTGTAATAATATATATATAGAAAAATGATATAGTATAAATTATATATGAATTTATGATAAATATATTTTCATATATAATTGATGCGATACATGAAAATCCTTATCAAAGTCAATTGTCGGATTATATGTTTAAACGTTAGAATAAGCATCACCCTAAAATTATATGATACGTTGGCAAACTGTCATCCAACACAAAAGTTACTGGCACTTCTCGAAATAATTTTGCTACAATGAGATTTCCCATAATGGCTGAGTATGCAATGTATATACAAAATATCAGCGTTGAAACATCACGACTTAGCTGTGAGTTAACCATTTTCACGGTATATTCCGTACCAATTTCACGTATCTATACCAACGGCATGACTTGGTATTCAACTCGTCATGATGAGCTTCGTATTACACGACCAGCGCGAAATCTCCCGCGAATTAATGCAATGAAATGCAAGACGTGTCTTGGCACAATTTAGTCTACAGACAAATTATAATTTGAGATGGGGGTTTTATAATAATGACGATTTAACTTTATCATCCGTTCAACTAAAAATATGTGTCATAAAGAAAGAGTTGAGAAGAAAAAAAAAGAATATAGAAAAATAAAACAAAAAGTATGAAACGAATAAGAATAAGCATAACCTCGTGGAAAGAATACAAAGTAATATCCGCCCTCTTACAATATACCTTTCGCGGAGCTTTTTGCTTCGACTCCTCGCTACCTAATGACCCATTCACACTGGCATTCACCAGTCCCTCTTTACGCCTAGTAGTATACTAGGTACTTGGATATAGAACATAACGAAAGAGCGAGAGGGAGAGGGGGAGTGAGAATGAGAGAGAGAAAAAAAAGAGATGAAGAAGAGGAAGAAGCCCTTTTTCTTTTTTCCTCTAACGCCCAGAGGGAATTAATCTCGAATGCCGCCACCAGCGAGTGTAAGCCTAGAGGGAATGGTGCAGAACCCTTGTCGTTTTTGGCAGATAGGGGAATTCACCCGATGCAAAATCCAATGGAAAACAATGAGGCACATTTTAGATTTATATGTTGATTGCTCCTAATGTTTCTTAAACATTTTTCATTGTCACCAACTATTTGTTCTAATTGGACTAAAATTGGTTGAATCTTTAATTTTATTGCCATATTATGCATCAGTCAACTTCTCTTTATTACACCATCTGTATTTTCTTCATTTTCTGTTGATTGGAATATTTATGACTGCAATGAGAGGAGTAATATTTTCTTTCTCATCAGTAGATTTGCCAGAGTAATTTTTTCCACTACGATATTTTCTCATTGCATTTCAATTATATTTTCGCTATCCAATCTCATTTTTTTTTTATCTCGCATTTCCATCACACTATGCTCGCGTGATTTTCGCCGAAGCAAATACTCGGATGTTCACAATTTGTGTCCGCTACTAACGGATGTTAAGCGCTTGCAAATCCATCGTTGAAGTTGCAAATTCGCGAACAGCGAGTTCCACGTCGTCGTGTCGCGTTGTCATGAATTCAAATGACTCTTTGCCTGTGTAATCTTGTCTTAAGCGGCAACGACCTCGACAATCTACGAAAAGTGAAAGAATTTTCAGCCAAACTATATAGAACAGCGAGGGGGACCGAGAGAAAGGCAAATGAAAACTGCACAACAACTTTAGAAGTGTTGCTAATTGCAAGACACTTATTGTGGATGAATATGAATTTCAACGGGAAGAAGACGATGTTGCTACAGTAGTTGAGAAATTGTGATTTAAATTTATCATCGTATACAATTCTCAACGATAATTAAAATTAAAAGAGTGCAAATAAATTTTGCAATGGTTCTATAACGATTGACAAATTTTAAAAGGTGTTTTTTCTTTTCAGCTCCACTCTCGATAATGATACAATATTATTATTATTATTATTAGGTACAAATACATCTTTATATAGATAACGTTGCGCGACAAGGGAGGACGCAAATCTAAATGTAATCGTAAATACACGATTGCAGTGTCGTGCCATATATTCCTACACACATTGTGCTTGTTAACTCACATAAAATACAGCAGATCATTTATTATCCACCTAATATTCACATATTCCATATCAATATTATCCACAATTGTGACAACAATATTTATATAAAACATATTTAAATATCTGCAATAATATTCCATTAAAATAATACACAATGTAATTGAATTGAATTTTATTGACACCTCATTGACTGTACACAAGTGATAAGAGTGAATAAAATAAATATATTAAAAAAAATAAGAAAGTTGTGATATGAGCAACATCTCCAATTAAAAAATGCTATAACAAATCTCAAACTATAATGTACAATTCGTAATAAATGAGCTCACCATAGCGTCCTTGATTTGTTCAACAGGCTGAAGGAGAACCGTGGCTGACGCTGTGCCAAGGGCACGATGATGCTGATGTAATTGGGGATGATGGGCTGCAGCGGCGGCAGCGGACACAATACTCGCGGTACAGGTGCAGGTGCAGGTGCAGGCGAGACTGCAACCCTGCTGACCAAATAGATGGTGGCCACCAGTAAATGCCGCTGGATTGTTTGTGTGCAGGGCAGGTGGCAATGGTACTGCACCTCCCGGCACAAACGAATACGAATGAAAATACGTGGTGATGGCGGTTGGGCCTCCCTTTACGGCGCTCACGTCGTCGTGTTTGCGCCAAATTGAATTGCCAACAAACGCAAGATGTTGACAGTATTGTTGCTGTTTGTATACGTCAAAGTATGTGACTGATCGCGCTTTTAACAATGATAATGCTGTAACTGAAATCACGTTTGCTTCACCTGAATTCACTGTAGTGTATTGATTAAGTGATTCGTTCAGTTGATTACACTGTAAATTTAACGTTATGTTAAATTGTCGATACGAGTGCTTCACCTCTTCTCGCGTTGTTGCCCACCACAGTTTGACTTTCTTATTATCTCGTTGCTTGCGCCACACACGCGCTTACACACATATATACACGCACGCACGCACACACACAGACACACCGCACAAACGCACTCGCTGCGCTCTTCTTCTTTTACTCGATTGATGACGTTGTGTTGCAGTTTTTCTACCAACTCATCTCACACTTTTTTTCTTTTGTGCTCTTCGTGATGACCCAAACAACAATTTAACTCAACAATACAGCAACAATAACGTTTCAGTTTGATTTCTGATGTATTCAACAAAAAATTTTTGTCCCTTCTCTGACGTACTTAACTATTATTTATTTTTTTCGTTACTTTATGAGTTATTTTCATGCACGCATGACATACTTCGGTATTTATATTTGATTTGTTCTGTCTCTTTAATATATGTATATGTTTATTTCTCACTCAGTTGCACTCTCGTGTATATTTGACGTTTATTAATATCTCAATGTGATAGTCAACGACGATGAAAAGAGAATAAGAAATGATTGATTTTTTTATTCAATAAAAATGAGAATATATCAGCGTTATGTTGTTTATTTATTCTCTTTATATGCTGTTGACTAGCGAAAATATTTTAAAATCGTCACCTATATTTCTTTCTTCTGTTTCTCTTATTTTCTTATATTTTTTTTATTTTTCTCCCGTATTTCTTTTAATTTTATTTTATTTAATTAGAAATTTTAATTGCCTCAATGACAAAATTTATTTTATGATATTTAAAAAATTTTCCTCTCCTAATTTGTTGATTATCATCACGCAAAATTAACGATTGTCGATTGGTTAACCCCCTCTCTCTTGCGTAATTTAATTGAAACGATGTAGGTACGATTGGAACAATGTTTTCTTTTTCTTTTCTTTTTTTAATTTTTTTTTTTCCTCTTCTAATGCTCGTGCGGTACAACGCTCATTGTCATGTTAATATTATTTACACGTGTACATACAATAACTAGATACAGATAGATAATGTGTATACATTCAATTGTTTGTATTGTTTATTTAATTAATTTCTTTATTGAACCCCCA
>CAJUYH010000272.1:15654-41183 GCA_910591685.1 Galerucella tenella | reverse complement strand
TATATATATATATATATATATAATATGTTCTTGTTTAACTACTTATTTCTTTTTGTACATGCGATTTGAGCGGGATTGTCTATATAGTGATTGAAGAGGTACCTGCCTAACACTGATATTACAAATGATTTTCACAGGACCGTTTGTGATGGTAGTGGCGATAGTGCTGCTGCTTTTGTTGCTTCTCTATACTGTTGACATGTTGCTTGGTGTAGATACAAGATGAGTGAATAAAACGTAAATAGTCTTTGCTCCAGTGAAATTAGAGAAGCAACGTGTGATAAATGGAGTATTCGGCAACAATAGTTTGAGTGTATTAATGATAAATGTTTGAAGAAGTAAATAAGTAGTAGTTCATGTGAATTCTACTGCACAACGCTTTTACACAATTCGGTACTGGATATGTGAGAATTTATATCAGTTAGGTATATATGTATGTATATACCTATTATTTAAATATACATATATATTTTAATTCGCCCTTTACTTGTAAATGTTGCGCGACAAATAACCATTAAATTATTTCAATGCAAGCTTCACTCATTGACAATATTATCCTCCAATTTCTCGTTAATCCAACGGTTTTTATTTATCATTTAATCTTTAGTTGTCATGGGTTTTAATGAGCAAAACGACGAATGAATAAAACTAGTCTCTCGATGATTGTCTTGACGCAAGTCTCAAAATTTTTTTTAATTAACCTCCTCTTTATTTCCATACAATTATTTCTCATTTCATCTCTCATCAATTTCTATTGTTCTTCTATTAAATATATCATTGATTTTTAATCAATGACAAAAACAAAGAAAAACAATAAAAAATAAATATTGGCAAGTGAAATAATTATTGGAGTTCGCTGTAATATTTTTTAATGAATATCAATTCGTTCCAGTTCTTCATTAAAAAATATAATTCTCGTGGCTGTTTCTCTTTAAAAATTTGCTCTTGTGTATTTATTTTTTGTTTTTATTTATCTAATCGTTCGTTCATTTATTTAATCATTATTTTACTGTGCATTCACTTTCTGCTCATACGTATGAAATGAAAAGAGAGAAATAAAGATTAAATAGTCGTTGGTTGTTGTCCGTGCGAACAAATAAATGTGTGTGACGTGTCGTCTCTTGTATGTTGGCGCGCGCGTTAATCCGGACTTGTCTCATCCGCCTTTACACTCAGGATAATTTGCACCGCGGCTTTATTTGCTGCTTTTACCCTGCGTTCACAGCTACCACCCACCAATAACTGTCGACGAATGTCCGGCGAGACGGCGTGGCGCGCGTATAATATTTACATATATAGAACACAATGTCTTGTTGCGTTCTCCTGCATAACAAGATTATATGTATTTAATATAAGTCACACACAATCCCATATGTGCACGAGACGACAGCAGCGACACCTTTCAAAACAACCTCTTGCCTTCTATCTTTATTCTCTTTCCTTTTTCCTTTTATCCCATACAAGCAAAAGTATTTATTTTATTCTCTCGTTATTATTATTATTTTTTTGCCCCTTTCTGTTTGTTCTTGGGTTTCTCTCTATTTCTATCGCGCTCTCGTTCTCAATCTCCTCCTAATAAATGCCACAAAGGTGCGACAAAATGTGACAGTAGACAGTAAAACACGATTGTAACAGGCAACAAGCAGATTATAATAGCGATGAAAATGATGCGAAAGTTGTAGACGCCGATAGAATTTTCGTGACGGTGAATAAAAAACAATTATTTGTTTATCTTTTAATCTGCATTTACTTTATTTCAATTTATATTCATTTATTTTATTAATCGTCTCTTCTTATCTTTTTCTCTATCTCTCTTTTTTTTTTTTTTTTTTTTTCAATTCTTTTCCTTCCCCTTCGTTTAGTTTTTTTTTTTACTTATTTGCTTTTTGAATTAATTTATGTTAGTGAATATATTGTTAGCGGTGATAATTGATAATGAAAATTTAGTGCGTTACGCGTGGCGTCCGGTTTAGCAAACAGGCGGGCGGTATTGGGAGAGAAATTTGGAGGTGGAACGATTAAAGAGCGTCCTACTCGATCGCCTAGCTTGACACAACTGACGTTTCCCCGCAAGCTGAGAGAACGAAGCGCTCTCGGTACGTTGATAAAACGAGCGCGCGCGTTCAAAAGCATTCACAGCCCCACTACGTCAACCGCCACGAGCCAATCGCGGTGGCGCCGACCGAGCTCAACCGAGTCTGCGCTGTCATACACGATTGTATCCGTTTCGCTCACTTCCTATTTTTCTCTGTTGCTCTCATCACGCTTTGCATCGTTCCGTGTCTATACTGCACTACACTACACTACACACACACACACACACATATATATATATAATACAAACGATGGATCAGGCGAGAAGCGCACGCGGCCCACGCGCAATCCCCTGTCTATTTTCCTCCTTCGCATTCTGTTCCATTATTTTCTCACTTGCGTTGCGCGCTCTCTCGTTCTATATATGCCTCCATCATTTCATTTCATTTCATCTCTCAGTCTCACTCTCTATCGCTCTCTCTCTTCACTATACCGACGTCACCTCAACGTACAATCTCTATCCTATTTCCATCCGCTGTTCCTATTCTTTATTGTGATCTTCTCTTCTGCAGAGAAATTAATAATTCCTTCACTTTTTATTTACCGCTCTCTTCTCGGCTCTCACTTGCAATATTTTTTTTTCATATCTCTCTTCTTTTTTTTACTCTCTTAGACGAGCAGCAAAACTAGCCAAGGAAGAAAATTGCAGTATATACACTAGACTGTCGAGAGTACATATATAATTTTTTATTATCCACCATCAATGATATACTTCCGTCCATTTATTCGCGTCATCTTGTTATGTATTATTTAATAACTACGTGAATATTTCATCAATTTATTAATTTTTATTTTTTCTTATCTTACTTATTTATATACAATAAGGGTAAAAAGTAAAATAGAAAATAAAACAATGGGAAAAGAAATAGTAATAGCCTCGTATTGCGTGATGAACGCGCAGAAATAAATGAATCCAAGTTGCAACCGCCGATTATTACCTCTTATTCTTTCAACGTGAATTCTCCGGGGAAAGTTACGAGTGTTTGTTCGAAAACGGAGATTGCTCTTACCGTCACAGGCGCCCGCGCGCAAGTGAGAATGAGCGGATAAGAACAAAAAAAAAAAAAAGAAAAAGAAACAGTACGAAAAAAAATAAAAAATAAAAAATAAAAAAAACGAAAGAAACCAAGTAAAAGAAAGAAAAAAACGGAAGCAGATTTTTCGGACGTAATCACTTTGTTCCTGTGTCAAGCAGCAACAAGCGCTGGAAATGGATAAGAAAGTGCATGAAAAAGAGTGAGACATAAAATGAGAGAATGAAGAAAATCCACAATATCATGAAGCAATTTTTCAACAAATATTTACGATTCATTTCGCCTTCACGTCCATCAACAAAACTTCATTTTTAAATTATCATAAAATATTTTTATCGAAGCAAATTATTTGCTCATTGTTCACTCGATTAACAAATAAAACATCCAACATGAATATATATACTTAAATACTAGTTAGTGCCAAAGAGTAACGTAATTAATCCAACATATCTCAAGCTGCGAAAGGATATTGCGGATGTTGGGCAAGTCGCACCATTTCTACTTGAAAATACGTTCCCTTGAGACGCGTCGATGTAAGGAAAGATTGCTCTAGCTATTCACCTGAACGGTATAGTTTCACCCTCTAGCGTTGTGGTTCATCTCTATCTATATACTCTACTCTCAACTCCATCGCTATATACCAAACGAGAAGAGGAAACTTGTCCGCGACGAAAATTTTCTTCGTCGCCCGAACAAACCATGCATGTCCTAAGAAACTTTCGAGCTCATTAATTTTGTCGTACACAGCCCAAACGAATGACTATAGACCCCCTCCTCGTTTGTAAGTGGAATAACTGGCAATATAGTGACTTAACCACCCAGAATAAAACTTCACATATATATATATAGTTAAAATGTTTTATATATAAATGTCTATACCCCCTATCAGTATGTATGAAGGGTTGCAATATATATGTTAGACATATAACACGTTAAATAAATTAAGTAGTCCATTCTGATGAAATGTTCATGAAATATATTGATATTTTTTTATTCATAGAGTTATATTTAATACTGTTTAATTAAGTGTCAATGCAATAATATTATTATTATTAAAGAGCAATAATATGTATATATATATATATATACATAACTTGTGGAATATGGACAAATAAAATAAATCCGTGAATGTAGATGGCGCGAGCGTTAATGCGTCGAGCTAATACCAGAATTGCTATCTCGTTCTTCCATGAGCTTCTCTTAAATCACTCTCTCCCACCCTCGCATATATATATATATATATATACACATATGTTTATGTGATTTCGACCAATTATATTTGGCGAGTAAGCAGTATGCAGATCGTGAAATCACGACATGCTCAGGATTAAATTTGGTTCTCTTCTTAAGAACCACCAATCCAGGTGCCTCTTTGCGATATGCGTTCGCAGATATGCACTTGAGACTTTATATATAAACCTATATCATATATAAGTATAGGATAAATTTTGCAATTTGTAATATTTAAATTGATATCAGGAATTAATTAATTTTTTTTTCTGTATTATAGTCGAGCTGATATTATCTTTTCATTAATTGTATATGAATTTGATATTTCTATTGTACACTGTTATTCATTTAAATATTAATATTTTGCAATGTGCAAATTGATAAAGTCGTTTGATGTCAAATCAATTGGATCTTTTGCAGATGAAAGAGGTATTGATTTAATTTTTTTCGACATGAACGAGAGGACTGTTGATCGGTGGTATTGTAATCCCGGTCACATTATTGATAAATGACTGACCAATTGCAAAAAAAAAAACCCGCAGCTCTAACTTATCAAGATATATCTTAAATCCAATATACTTCAACTTGCCATTATTTTCCTTTTATCAATAGAAATTCCATGAGAAATAATATAAAATCACCGTGACAATAGAATAAAATATGTATTCAAGTGTACTTATTTTTGCACGTTGCTTCGGTAAACAATTTTTTCCCCAAGACAAATTTAAGCTTGTTACATTTGTATTGGGACATAGATCACGGTTAAATATACATACATAATATATATTTATATATACTGGAAGTAAATCAATATCTATAGTTTGCACTGTGCACTACCATTGGATAATAAGACTTGATACATTGTTCACCATTGTAAAACAGAAACACTGCAGGTCTTCATTCACTCCACACACTCCCCGAGTGTAACTTCAATACTCTTCACCGACATGAGACTGTGCTCTTTATTTATTCAGAGTCCCGAGTGACCGGCTCCCGAAATGCGGTGGTGGAAAACAAGAGGATAAATTGAAGGAGATAGAGAGAGTGAGAGAGAGAGAGAGAGAGGAAGCGAGAGTGTGCAGACTCATCTATATATAAAATAGAAGAGAAGTGGTGTAAAAGGACGAAGATGAAAGCGAGACAGAGAGAGATTGGCTGACGCTAACAATTGCCTCACCATCTTTGGGCCAACACACACTATGTGTATATGCATGTCTGCATCTACGTATGTATATATGTACAATTGTATATACCTAGATTCTAACGTTCCATCTTGAAAGGCAAGAGCGAGAGAGTTACGAGCATATTCTCCCTCGACTGGATTCCGTTTCCGGCGCGCGTTTCGCCTCGCGCGATCCATGCTCCCAGCAGACCAATTACAAAACCCTCTATATCACTATTTCTCTCTTTATCTTCCTTTCGTATTTTATATTCTCTTTCATGCTCACGCTCGCACGCTCTTCTTACACTCTCCTTTTTATTTTTTTTTCCTACTTCACGCCACGTTTCATCGTCTTGCCTCTTCACTCCCTTCGCGCTCTCCCTTTCTCTCTCTTTCTCTTTCCCTCTCTTAGTATGTTTCACTCTTTTTCCCATATGTATGCTTCAAAAAATGTGTCCGAATATAGCATAGAGCTTGTTGGAAAGATTGTGTGTTGAGAAAGAGAGTGAGAAATAGAGATGATGTAGGCGATTTCGAATGGTCGGAAGGATGCGCGCGACCCATTCAAGAGTTATGGCTGTCGGACAGCAAAGGCGAAAGATTTCTTGCACACAGTATACACCCAAGCATTGTACGTTTGTTTTTATTTCTATATACATATGTAAATATATTTATATCATAAATAAAAGTTGAGGAATAGCTGTGAATTTATCAGCCGGTATTTGTTGAATATTTTTCATGTGAAAAATATTTTTAGTTTTTCGATACAATTTTTTAGAGTTGTATTTTTATTTATTCCCTTTTTTTTTTTTTTTTTGGTCCACGAGTTGGTGAATTGTTGACAGAAGACCCAAAATTTTCCTCTGTTTGCCAAATAACGTTTTCATTTTATTTCATTTTATTTCGTTTTATTTTTGTGGGAGATGAAAGAAATACAAAAAAAAAAAAGCAAAAAATTGCACAAAACGCACAGCGTGAGAGGAAGAGTACGCTTGGAATTTTTTGATATTGCAATGAAATAGAAATGTGATTCGTAACGCAACGAAGAAAACAACCCTCCTTATGTAAGCGGCGATATACATGAAAGAGAACACGGTCCTATATACAAATCAAAAATCATTCATACATACGTGTGTATATATATATATATATATATATACATTTGTTGAAAATATATAACAATAGTCCCTCCCAAGAAGTTTTTAATCGCGAGTTGGCAGACGTGATCGGTATAGAAGTGCGGTGACATTTAGTACGGGTAGAAGTGAGAGGTATACATATATAAGCGAGAAGATGGTGGTGGATGAAGGAGAAAAAAAAGGAGAAAGAAAGATAAAAAGAAAGAAAAATATGTGAGAGGAAAAAAAAAAAAGAAGAATGCTGACGGCGACGAAGAAAAATTGCGTGTGCGCGTGATGTACTGAGCAACAGATATTTTTATTACGCTGAGTAAAAATTCCACGGCTAATAGCGCTTGTGTGTAACGTTGCTTTTGGGTCCAATCTCAAACTCTTCAGAAAAAAAAAAAAACCCCCCGCAAAAGAAAAAAGTGAAAGGGAGAGAAAAAAAATTGCAATAATAAAATGGCCAACAGAATAGAATGTAAAGCGAAAAGTGAAGGGCCTTTGGTCCTTATACTCCTTTTCCTTTTCCTTTTCTTCTTTTTTCTTTTTTTTCGCCTCATCTTTCACCATTCGATGCTTTGGGATAACCCGGGCACACACGTTTACACACACACACACACACACACACATTATTCGCGCGCTATACAGAGTAGAGTTCATCCCCAAAAATTCAATAAAGCCCCGTGTGCTCGTGTGGTCGATTAAATTTATCAAGTGAAAAAGGTTGGAAAAGCCTCAATATTATCGAACAAAAAAAAAAAGATGAAGCAAAAATGAGAATCTATATAGACGCGGCAGTTATATACCTACTTTATATTTATATTCGTTTATAAAAAGATTTTTTTTGTCGTAAAAATATTTTTTTCCCCAAGTATTGATTCAGTTCTGTGTGGATATACGGTAGAGAAATTCAAATAATTACTCATGAGAGGGGTCGATAGCAATAAATCAAAGGTGGTGAAAAAACAGAAAAAAAAAATGAAAAGACCAAAAGAAGAAAAAAAATCTTTGAACCAAAGCAATTAAAGACAAAATAAATTCTACCCAAACTAATGGAGTGACGCAAGGCGTGTTTGATTTAAACCTATTCCAACGTTCAATCGCACCCTTAATTAACGCAAACACACAAACCTACACACCCATACACATACAATTAAGTAAAATTGTGCAAATGCGCAACATTGACACCCCATATATTGATAAAAGGGGTTGAATACTGCAACCATGTAATACATATGTACGGGTTAATTTGTATGTGCGTGCAGCGATCGTAATTTTTGCGTTCAACTTCATTATGGTAGAGTGAATTGCAAACAATTATAATGGCAACTGAAACTAAATTATTTATTTGAATAGACAACGCAGACAAGTCAGATTAAGTCATTCATGACAAGATATTGCGCCTGTAAAAACATATATACATATATATATATATAGCACGAAATATTGTTTCAATATTAAAAGCAAAGTATTGGTAAACTCTACATATAAGTTGCATATTAAACTCTATATTTGAATGAATTTTCATACGGGAAAATCACAGATGTTTCGTCCTGCTATTGCGTATTAAATCAAACCCCTACACAATAAATTTATCATCATTTTTCTAATATCACTTGGCGTAATGTGAATAAAAATACCGATTAGGTAAAACCATAAAATCGTGGTTAGAATGCAATATATATATATATATATATTGTTGTTGTTGTTATTATTCCTATTGTTACTATTGGTATTATCATCACAGATATGGTATGATATGGTATGGTAGAAAATATATGTTAACTTTCGGCCATTTGATACGAATGATGCGCAATATAGTTGCGGCGGTGTGGCGGCCACGTGCCCTCACTTAAATCTTATGGGGCAACTCAATTTTCCATTTGGTGGAGACCGCGCACTAGCGCCAAATGCGTTTTCTCATTCGTGCGGAGGGTTAACTGCCGATTGAACGATCTAAACGCACTCTAGAAGAACATTCGGGTCCAGCTATAAACGCAAGAACAGATTCGGCCCAATAGCGTCATTTTTCCCTTCTCTAATTCTCTCACACTTCTGCCTTCCATTCTATATATTTTTTTTTCTGTACTTCTCTTCCCTTTATTTCCCATATTATACGAAATAATAAAAGCCAATTTTGCGGAACAATTTCATACAGGCCAATTGATATATATTTTTATGTCACTTAAAAACGTTCAATAGTTTTCAATTATTCCGATTTTTCCGAAACAATACTTTTGCATTTATTCTCAATTTTATTAATTTTCATCAATTGTTCCATGAATATGTAAAGACTTGTTATAATATTTTGCACAGTATTGAAACTAAATGTACGGAAAAAAGCGATTTAAAATTATGACAAAAATTAAAATGTATATTTTCGTTTTATTTATTTTTTTTTTGTCATACACAACCCCATACAATATCGCAAATACTTTGAATATTTTTATTCATTTATTTTTTTCTCTTTCACGTTTAGCACATATGAAACTTGGACATATCATTTATCGACGACCGTATTTGCGGACGATTTTTTTTCTCTTTTTATTATACAAAACAGTAAAGTGCCCACTACGTTCACTTTGAAACGATAAAAGGTATAGTGTACACGATGAAAACTCTTTTACGTTGAACGACCTTTATTCCTGAAAGTGCTGATATGAGAAACAAGAAACACCACCACTTACAGTTTATTGATTCACTACTAGCATCAAAATCAAAAATGTTTTCTGCACATATAAGCAATAAACAAATTAAATAAACATGTACAGAGAAAATGAATGAAGCATTAAATACACTCATGAAAATAATTATTTGACTAATTCAATTTCGATATATCCCAAATATTTGAAGCTCTACATTTTATTCAATTATTTGTCTTTAATTTGTTTTATTTCGCCCCTCACATCACACACATCACACTTTCCTATTCATCATTCAATAATCTATACAATCGCGCCCCCTCATTATATAGATATATGGAAGTGCATAACATATATAGGTTCTCATCAATCGCCTGGGCATCAGTGGATTTATCGACGTGACAGGTAAACGAAATTACGAAATTACATTGGTACAAGCTGCGCAGTTATTTGTCGAATAGAACAAGATAGAGATATTTGGGTATGTTAGTGAATGTGTAAAAGGCAATGTGAGAAAGGTAGATGAGAAATTGAATAGATAGACGATGGAAAGTATAGATAGAGCGAATGAGAGAGTGCTAGAAAACTCGTCGTTTGCGCAATTTCAATGGATCACTAGTGAATTGTGAAGCCCGCATTGGCCCATTCGTATCCCACAAACGTCGCGATGCTTCCATTAGTTTAATTACTCTGAGAAAGCAGGGACATAAGGAAGAGCGAGAGATTTCAAGGGATATATACATACACATATGCAGCAGTCCCATGTAAATGTTTGAGATGCACACCTATCACTGTACTACAAAGCAAAAAAAAAAAAAAAAAAAAAAATGTCATGAAAAAAAATGGGGGAGATATCTTTAAAAAAAGCAAAGAAAAAAAAAAAAAAAAAAAAGAAAAGGAAAATTGATTTTCTTTTTGTTTTGAACTAGTTCATCAACTTCGTTTGTACTGCGATGATGTCATATCCTCTCTGACGTTAAAATGACGAAGTGAGCAAACACAACACTACCACCAAATATATAGATAAATATATATATGTATATACACACACACGCATACATACATACATGGATATATATATATATATATATTTATACATGTGCATATACACAGGCATATTCCATTTCCATGGAAATCATAAATCGTATTTGCATCCCGCTATGAACAGATATGTAATTAACAACCTGCATGTATATAAAATGGCTCGATGAACGCATTGTGAATGTTTCTATTCTGATATATATATATATATACACATACATTTCAATGATTACATACACAGAGAAAAATAATAGAATGAAGTCTCACATTATTCGAGAAAATAACTATCTCACCAAGTATATTTATAGTCATCAAATAATCGTATTCTCATGAAATATGTTATTGATATTCGATTCCAATATTATTCTCATCGTATATTTATTTATATATATGTACATACATATACATATACAGAGAACAATGTGTACACATATACGGATGTATATAAAAGTAGTTAGAGAAAAGTAAACATTAACAGTGTTCGTTTGTACCCCTTTTTATTTTTTCAGCACACGCAGATAAAGCAAAGATAGTTGGTGAATTTTGTATATATATGTAGTATATACATACACTTATATATATATATATATATATATATATATATATAAATAGTATAACCTACTCTTGCAACCGACATTTCGAAAGTCCAACAATGATTATTGTTTTAGTTGCAGCAACAGGACTAATAAAATTCTGCAGAAGTTGGTTGTAGTAGTGATGATTATTATTGTTATTATTATTATTATTATTATTATTTTTCAGGTAGTAGTGATGTTGGTGGTGGTAAATAGAGTTGATTGTATAGCTTGGAAAAACCAACAGTTCCATACTGAGGTCAGAATTTGCAGGATAGTATTTAATTACTTGTGTTCATGAAGAAAACGAGAGAGAAGAAAATAAAGGGAGGAAAAAAAATTGCTTTCAATTTCTCTCTTTACTCTATATTATTCGCATTATTACATTCTCACTGTCCTTCATCCACTTATTATCGAAGTTAGGGGAGTCATGGAGAAATCTTTGTACAGTATATGACAGTGAGCGATGAGAATGTATTTTTTTAAAACGATATATACCGACTTTATATTGAATGCTCTGTGCATTTGCAATTTACATGTACTTTCGATCTAACCAGTCAATCACTTTGTGTTAACATTAAAAATAAAAAGAATAAATAAATAAATAAATAAATAAAAAATTAATAATGCAAACACACAATTGTTCATGATGAATTTAAATATTTTAGAAATAGCACCATTTGTATAATACAAATAGTATTGTGCACTCATGTTGTTCTCTTCGGTTACATACAATTGTATTCGTCACCTAATTCCACACTATTTTTTTATGCAAACGAGGAATCGGCGCATCAATCGCCAAACTATAAAGCATATGTGGGTGTATATATATATATATAGTCGAGTGAAAGCTTCATCGTACAATCGCCAATGCCAGAATGCACTGCTGCATTGTACTCGTATATATAAAAATATGTTTGACTGTACATGTGGCGCGCGCTGTAACGGTCTCTGTACTCACTTTCATTAATTCAAAGAAAACAATAACGAACACGATGTGCACACTCACCGTACTCGCCAATTGTCCCTAAGGCGCATTCCCGCCAATCCTCATTTCCATTTGTGCGAAACAAAATAAGCGAACAGCCATTTTCTCATTTTCTCTCTCGCTCCCTCGCATCCTCTAACAATACATTAACTTGCGTATTTTTAAACGAAATAGCTGGAGCTCTTGTATCAACAATTTTTTTTTTTTTTTTTTTTTTTTTGGCGTCTCTTAATGATATTTCACATTTTTATTTCATTTCTTCGCTATATCCATCCTACTATGTTGAATATCAATATTATTTCTTCTATTTCAACACATTCAATTCAATTGCGTAATTATTAATAATAAAAAGTTTTCAAACTAAATATACTTGTGTATCATATATAATACTTAAAATTTTACCAATTACAATTAATTTTATTTTCATCGTCAACACCAAGTAAGTGCATCATCCTGGTAGGTCTATATATTATTGACATGATTACGAGTGTATCAACACTCAGACCGAATGTTATTTATAACAAATAATAATATGGTGACACTTGTACTCAAGAGACGACATGTGAATATGAACTATTCAAGTGGGCAAAGCACTTGTGAATCGAGCGTTACAAATATTTTGTAAGGAATTTTAATTAATATCCAGCTAGTGGAATGTACACAGAGGACAAGGAGCAAAACGAAATAATATGTAAAGGAAAAAAATTGTGTATATACACACACCTTCTCTAGTCCTTCTCTATATATATTCAATGTCCAACATAATTCAGTACACCGATATCGGTGAAGAGAAGAGATGGGTTTTAATATATATTTCGAATCTCTTGTCAGAGAAATACGGGACTATTGTTATACAGTATTGATATTAGTATTTATATTGGAAAATCTTGGGGGAGAAATAGAAGCGCCAACCTACATTGAAAGAGGAAGATGCGCAGACGTTGCCACAACGACAAAATAATGAGATTAACTTTGAGGTATTGTGTAATACATAAACAAAAATATGTATGGTGTAACGTTGGAAAATGGAATATTAATCATAACTCATCGTAGTAACATTGCCATTATTTATGACAATGTAAATAATAATTTAAAAGAAAAAAAAAAACAGGAATATTTAAAATTGAAACAATAGTGCAAAACTAAAATGTAACAATTCAATTAATTTGAAATAAGTGAATAAACTATACCTTAATCCCAAGAGTTGGTGCCAGCATGCCGTAGTCATGATGGAGAGCTGGCAGCATAACCGGGGGTAGGTTTGTCATCATCATTATGTCGTCAATGATTAACTCGTAAAATACGAAAAAGGACCTCCACGCCGTTCACACTTAAAGGAACTTAACTCTTACTAACGAGTCTTTTCACCTACCTGAAAAAAATGAGAAAAAAAAAACAAAGAATTTTAATAAATTTTACGTGGCATAAATAAAAATTTAACAAATATGTGCGGTTGGATTAAGTATTAAAATTAGTTGAAAATTTTTAATTACTTCACGTTTCATAACTTTTGTGCGTCACGCAAGTTTGCACAAGCATTATAATCTAGAACCTATTCCCAAGCGTATCTGCTATAGCAGTCGTCTATTTGCCTGGGCTGCACCACTAACTACCCGTGGGCTATGTACCCAGTATATGAAGAATCTCGGGCGAGCTTTCCACTACTACCAATATTCCCACCACCTTGGGACTTGATATGTTACGAACTCACTCTCTCTCGCTCTCTCTCCCTCTTTCTCTTCTAAACTACACACCACCAACTACTATAATATCATCGTTTCCGCCTATATATATATATATATATGGGACACCCGCTAAAACATTAAGTGGAAGCTTGTGTGGAAAATGGTCCCCCATTACAAAGCAGCCAATTATAGAATTAATCCATTACTCAATTTGCGCAAGCATATGCGAGTGTGTGTATGTGTGTACGTGTGATGTGGTTTTCTGCAGGTGATGCTCGATGACGAGAACGTCGCATGTATATATGTATATGTACAAGGGTTCACCACACACATTGGGTTGCCCTGCGCGTATGAATCCAAAAGCGAAAAAGAAGAGAGACTTTGCTACGTTTTTGTCTCAACATGGGATTTACTTGCTAAGCCACCTTGTATCAAGGGCTTTACAACCATCGTGTGTTACTGCACAACCTCTCGATGTCGTCATCGTCGTCGCTGTCGTCAACACTAACCAAAATGGTTCACACATCAAAAAGTATCTCATCCTTTTATCTTTACTGGATACGCGCAGTTGGTTGGGATAGGTATTCAACAAGATTGCGTTCAAGGGACTTTCACATTTCGCTATGCCTTCTTCTTTCCACCATCACAAATTATTCCCCTCCAATTTCACATAAGGGTAATCTAAGTTTCCAACTCACTACCGGACCAGTCGTACTAACCTCCACCTAATCCACCTTATGAGTATATGGTGAAATACACAGAATGACAAAGAGAAAGAGCAACAGAGAGGGACAATTTCATTTCAACTGGGTTCTTCGCTTTATATACATTTACATCGTCCAATTTCTACTCATCCATTCTCCATATACTCATCGAGTCAACGGCTTTACTTTTTCCAACTCCATATCTGGTAAACATATATGTGTATGTGCCTATACATATATTCATACATACTATATATATATATTATTCAAGGGACACTCTGGCTGCTTCCTCCGACCCCTACATTTTAGACTGTAGCCTCATGCATCTTGCATAAATCCACTCAAGCAGAGGTCTATAGAGAGAATGATGGATATAGAGATGTGTTATAGTGTTAGAGGATATATGTATTTGGTCTCTCAATGCGACTCTACGAATAAATGAAAGAGGCCAGATGAAATTCTCCATATTTCATTCGTCCATATTTTCATGTAAAAGTCAACTTGTCCATTTGCATAAATGGAATATTGCATTTGTACAGTTAAAAGTCAATAAAATCAAACAAATATTTATATATTTTTATGATTGCATTGAATTTTCATTCAACAAATACTATAAAAGAACGGTAGAAAAATACTGATGGCCATGGTAATGATTGATGTTAAAGGTGTTGAAGTGATGGCTTTTAATCGCACAACACAGTAAATAGAATTGATGAAAGAGAAAAAATAAATAGATAAATAAAAATAATCGAATATTCCAACATAAAAAATCGTGTGAATGGGTAGATATGATATAGATTCATAGGAGTATCAACGAGACGAGGAAATATTTGCTTTTACTCTTGCGCTTGTGCAAAAGGCAATGCCCAGCACAATAGCAACAAAAAATGAAAAAGGAAAGGAAAATAGAAAGATATTAGCTATGATATATAAATATATATAGTGTATTCACGAGGAAGCCTGTGACCGGAGATGACGCGTGTATTCAATTACTTTATGGCCGTTGCGCAGCGACAGCGATGAAAGAACGAACAGCAATGGTTGGTGATGGTATATAGGAAAAACCGATAGGGGTGTCACAGAGCAATTTACATTTTTAGCCAATATTCCCTGCCAGCCCGTCAACCCACTCGACCGTAACGCACCGCCACCTCCACCAACAACGCACAGCAATATACCGATCGTCAACTCACGCCAGATGACGGACGTTCACCGTCAACATCAAAATCCCATAGTTACACCAATGAACAAATACCTGTTGCGCAATTTTGCATCCAACGTTATATCGATCTATCTCCTTTTTTTTTCACCTTTTTTTCGTCCACCAATACCGTTCATTATACCAATCTAACACATACATATATGCTATTCTCAATTGGTGAATGAAATTGTTTTGAAAATTAAACTAGAAAAGAGAGAGAGAGAGGAGCAAGGAACAAAATGATTTACGACTAAGCCATTAAAATATGATAGCCCTTTCTTTTTCTCTTTTACTATTATAAAGTAAACTCCCTACATTACATTCAAGTGATAATAGATGAGAAATTATTTCTGAAATGAAAAATTCATTTCAAAAGTATTCACCGTATTTATATATATATATATATATATATATGTGTGTGTGTGTATACCGATGAAAAATTCAAAGGATGATATTTTTTTGCTTTCCTCATTTCTGTGATGTGAAAGTGAAGTAGTCGATGTGGTAGATCAAAAAAAAAAAAGAAAAACGGAGAAAAACGTGGAAGAATATAGCTAGCACATATATATATATATATACACAGTCATATATGAGAGCTAATCGGAGCCGTTTTTGAGCGCGTCCGCTATCTCCTCCCTCGGGCACATCCCCGTCACGCACGACGAGTCCTCCTCTCCCTGAGGCAATCGCGCACGTGCCTCGAATACTTTACCAACGAGGCTTTTCCCTCAGAAGCACACGGCGTCGATTCTACTCGCATAGCGTCGCGACGCCAGGACGCCAGACCACGGAGACCTGTTGCCCCGATTCGAGTCGTGACCATCCGCATGCTCTGCCATCCATACATATATTATATCTCTATATATATATATATATATCCTCAGTGAACAATTTAAATTGTTGGCATGGCACTGTCAAATAACTTACAAACTTCATCTTCATCATGGTATAATGATATTAAATAAGAGTAAATGTGAAATTATCGGTTTTCTTATCAAAGAATGACTCAATTACTAAATTCCTTTCGTATCAATTGAATGGGTTGAAAGTTAAGTCATATCCTTGATAGTTAAATGCCATGAAGATACATAAACCATGGACGCTGTACAGCTACAACAGTGATTGTTGTTGTTGTTGTTGTTGTTGAAGCGTCTCACAGGCCATGACTCCTAGGTTGATGCCAAGAGGCGACTTTATAACGTGATAAATTGCGGCTCGTTAAATAGTTAATGGAGTTTGGTATGGCAGAGTACCGATCATTGATGAAATATACCTATACTATATTACTTACAATCACAAATATAAGTGTACATATTAAACTGTGCAAACGGCAAACAATACTTGAAAATAATTGTAATAACCATTTTGTAACTACCGGAAATTATATTTAGTGTTTATATTGTATCAATAATATTGGTGTCTTTCAATAGTTTTATTGTAAAAATCAAAAGGAAATAATTGAAATGATCACCAGAAGTGAAACCTAGTTTTTAACCACTATATAACCAACTACCATCAAAATTTAATATTGTACCGCAGCCGAGACAACGCTTGAAGCATCTTTTACGATGCGCGACTTCAGCTTAATTGCCTTTCGGCCGCCATACCATACCCTCACAACACTGTTCACTGCGTTCAAAAGCTATATATACACGCTCGCGCTCGCTTCTGTACTTTTCCTTGACGTAGAGAGCCGCTATACAACGTTAAAATCCACTATCTTTGCCAGCCAGTGCAATCTTCCTATCTTTTTCTCTCTCTATTTGCCTCTACATTTTCCATACACTACAATCTTCGCCCTTTGCCGCACTCTCAAAACATAATTAAAATTTTCTAATTAAGAATTTCGATAAGACAAGACACCCAGCACTCTTTATGTATACCAAAATATTGCCCCATCTCAACTTAAAGCAACGAAGTGGCATCAACTGATGCTAAACCAAGTGAGTGTGGGCACAAGAGATTAACCCCACAGTTGATTCTAAAACCTTTTTACATTTCAGCCCAGTTTCCTATTCTCTCTGTTGAGCCTCTTGTATTTATCAAATTAATGATTTTCGCACCCGCATTATCCACCCACAACAACATTTGATTATTTGTAAAGTTTATCATTGCGTCAATATCTACAATATTGTGATTTTAATCGGAATAATTTATATATGTACTTATATAATTATGTTTATTGTAAATGAAAGGACCAGAGGTTGCATGAGAGTTTGATCCATACTCACGATTCAACTTCCTTCTACATCTCTCTAACTCTCCCTCTCCCCATGATGACTAATTAGTTATTGGTAATTGCTACGAGTAGTTGAGTAGTTTCAATTTGGTGTCAGAATCAGAGTGGAAGTGAGAGACTGACTGACAGGGCGCGCGAGAGAGAGAGAGAGAGAGAGGTAGAAATATGAGAGGATGAGAACGAGACTAGCATAGAGTAAAAGTGAAGTACCTGACGTCAACCATTTCGTACTTTGTTGGTTACTAAAGAGTTGAACGGAGACACGAGGGCGAATCGATGTATGAACACAACAGTCTTGATCGAACCCGCGTTCCAAACTTAGTTTATTTAGTTCAACTATATTGATACTTGTATCCAAATATAATATATATATATATATATATTATATAGATTCGTGTGTGCAATTAATTGATCGACAAAGTTTCTGCAACCCAATCATTTTCACAAAAACTTTTAATAACAATGAAATCGAAAGAGAAAACAAAATATCTTTTACAAAAGTTCAACGTGTAAATTGGATAACCTTATTGCAAGCACCAGATATGTATGGGCATACATAGATCACTATACACTGACAAACATCAAATGTGTTTTTATGTTTTCTATAAAAGAGTATGACGATACAGAACAACACGATGTTTGATGTTAATACAACTGAAAAAAAAAAAAAAAGAAAAAAAAAAAGTAATAGAGAAATAAAATAAAATACGATAATATTGTTGCTTGATGCCTGGATGGCAATATAATATTTTTCACCATAAAGAGTAATGTGAAGAAGAATATAAGAAAGAAAAAAAAAAGATATGGCGACAGCTATACAACAGCGGACCAGACTCCGTTTACTTGAACACGAATAAAAGGAATAGCCCGAGCGATCATTTTATTTATACGGGCACTCTAATGACGATAATCATAATAATGGTAGGAAAACTTTCTGTCGGTTGACGTTCTCTCCCTCTCTGTCTTTCAATGCTCCTCAACGCACAGTTGTGATTCTGCCTCTGCTCGCTCGTTATCTTCGCCATCTTTTCAATCGTCGCGTTCGCGACCAACACGACGATATCGTTACAGAAGTCGGGCCGCGACAGCTATTGTTTCCAGCCACGTATTCAACGCCCGTTTCATGATGGGGTATGAGAATAAAGAGAGGGAGTAAGGGAGAGAGCGAGAGAGAAAGGGAATCGAGAGCGCCACAAATTTCCCTTTACGTCTCGGTCTTACTCCACTCACAGTCTCATCCAGTTTCCCACTATTCTCACTATCTTTCAATCTCTTCATCTGCCGTTTTCATTCATGCGGCTCCACTCAACTTTTGCGAACGAAAGCCGAAGAAATAGAACCGAAGAACAAAAAGAAAAAAAAAAGAGAAAGAAATGGTAACACATATTCCGCCAACAGACACTTGAAACAAGGGCAAACAATATTATATTTCTGTATTCCTTTTCCCAACATCTCTCTCTCTCTCTCTATATATATATATATATATATTTAATAATAAATTTCATTATTTTTTTTCAATAACTATATTGATTGATACAAAATGACAATTATTGCATCACTATCTCTTGTATCACATGACAAAGGATATGTTTCATATTGTGCATCCATTGATCATGATAACATAGATACATTTTGAATTGGCACTGCCCTTTGCCTCCATCCGCCTACTCAACAATTCTCTTTGAAAACGTGGATGTATATATGCTAACGTCACTGTACAAATTAGCAGGTGAGCCATAAAGGGAAAATAGGGATTATACATATGTAGAAGGCTGGGCATGGTCAACGTCTACAAAAGCTCTTGGATACCTATTAAATAATTAATGATAGAGTGACGGTGCCAGCAGTGTTAATCGAACAATTAGCCATTACGTCAAATGATCAATGCATTTAATACCCCCGTTACTCACCACACTCGTGCTCACTCTATCCAAAACAATTTTCATATAATTCAAATACTAATTCAATAATACTACATTATTAATTGAATTACACGTCACATGAGAATGTATGGTATTGTATTGCGGTGAATAAATAGATATTGAACACGGAAAAATAATAAAGCAAAAAAATACGAAAGAGGAAAAAAAGTAAAAGAAATAATAGTGAGAAAAGAAGAGGGTCAAGTGTCGCCGGGCAACAACCGCGACCTGGGACAGCCGATGGAGCGGTTGGACATGGCTGGAACGAGTTGACGATCGATGCAGCAGCCCGAGAATACCCGCGGCCTTCCAATCCAATTTCTCACAAAGAATTATGATTTTAGAACAAGCCGAATTAATTCACTATCTACTTGTTTTTTGCATTACTTTTAATCGACTCTCCACTATCCACTTTCACTCGTAAAACTTCTATTCTTCTATACATATAATATGTATCTACATATAGTATAGACAAAAATAATCCGAAATATTCTATTCTCAATATCCTATTTTACATAAACCTCCCTAACCACTATCCCCACCATCACTACCAATCGGATTATATGAGTGGAAACATCGAAGAGAAATAAGATAACAAAGGTGACATATCATATAGCTTTCTATGTCTCTCATTCGAAATGCCATCCTATCAATACTCAGTATTATTATTTGTAATCATATTTATCGGTTGTATCATACAAACATCTTTGTTTCACGAACGTTCAACAAGAAATGATACATGGTGGAGTTTTGGATAGATCTATATCATATAAAAATATTGGAATTGATGATTCAATATCGATATTGCTCGACGATAATATTGAGAGCTCTTAACTGAAGCTTCAAACCTGCGTTTAGCTGTTGAGTACCATTACTCGGATTACTTTCCGGTTGTTTTCAAGCACTGGCGCGTAGCAGTTGTACCACAGACTTTCAAGAGTTTCGCCATACACTCAAACTATATGTTTCTCCGCGCTTACGGCATTTTCGATGTTCCAAATTTCATAATATAATTACTTCAACCCTAGTGACCACTTCATTGATCACAACTGCGTTCAATTACAATTCAAACATTTAGATTTTATCTACTGTAACTCCGTCATATATATATTTAATTTTTTTCCGTTTTTTTTTTTATTCATTATTCAATTCATCATGAGCCCAATTAAAATCATTTTGTATACTAGTGTTTATCAATTCAAATAATCAAAAGAGAAACTTAAATTCATTCACCATAACAAGCTTGCATCAAACTAAGAAGTTGTGAAATAACCCGAACGGATGCACTCGCTATATAGTTTACTGCGAAAACAACAGTTAACGACCAAAGTCGTGGTTGGTAACCCCGATTGGTGCGAAACGGAACACGCCACATGAGAGGAAATCCTCTATATACGCCATGTTACCGTCACGAACATAGTACGATTCAACATTGTGAGAAAGGAGTTGTATGCGACGGTAGTAATCATCGCACACTTCAAGTCCTTGAGGGATCAGGATGCGAAACGGACTACCATGTATATTGATGGCTCTCTTATTTATTTTATATTAGTTTTGCTCACCCCCCCCCCCCCCCCCCACACTACATTCAATTGATACAAGTGAAATAAAAAAAACTAATGAAAAACTCAAGACTCTTACGAATCCATTTGGAAATTGTCAGTGTATATGATTGCAGTTCAGGTATCCTATTTATTTACATTCCACCAACAACTTAATGTTTGTACTTCAAATGAAAACAGCACTTATGATGATGAGAAACAATTTGTCATTATGATTGCAATTACTTAGAGTCAAAGAATTCATATTGTTTTCGAAAGTGGTGGTACGGATGATATAAATATTTCTAGTTGCATGCAGATGCGTTGCAGAGACAGACAGAAAGAAGGTGACAGATGGGGAAATTGCTGTAGGATATAATTTTAAACAGAGCCAAACTATCGTCAAGTCTAACAGAGCCTTTAAAAGGACTCGCAAAGTGATGCTCTTGGGTAAATGCAAACTGCCGCTCGTTTTTCAACTTGATGTAGCCATAACAAATGTTAAAGCTTGGGACATCGTGTGATTCTTTTTTTTTTTCAAGATTACTTCACCGTTGTATGAAATAGAACTAAAAATAAAGTAAAAAAAACATATATATAAATGGGGATATTAATACGCTCGTTTAAAATAATCTACCAACCCCCCACTGGCGATGGTGATGAAAGTGCTGAAAAAATTTCGACGTTGTAACGATAGCTGCATTATATAATAACGTTGTGGGTTGCAGTTGTAAATCATTGTGGAAACAGTTGAATTTAATAATATATGTAATCAATAATGTGGATAATAGAGAGTGAAATATTTTGTAGCAATAATATTTCATGATTTTCCAATTTTCCATCATTTCAATTCAATATATAGAAATCAAATAAAATAAAATTGAAAGCAATATTGTTCGATTATTGAATTTAAACGGTGGGTGATGAGTATGTAAATATTAAGGTAAAATGAGTGTGCAAAAAAAAACAATATATATTTGTAAATAAATAATAAAAGGGATGTTATCGTTACGCCCCGGGTGCTCTTGTATATATATTGCTACACTCTGATATTGCGACAGACCACCCTTGGAGCAATAGCGCGTTCTGTGCAAAGACCCATGTGATAAAGAGCAAATTTAACCTCTAATTAAACTCTCATGTTTCAATGTATCACAACTTGTGTCTACTAAAAGTCAATATACGCCGAGAATTTTCAAATATAAAAGTGAAACAGTTCCAAAATTACTTTTATTATTATATAATTTTTGTTTCAAATAATTATTGTAACGTACACACAAACATATATATATATATATATATATATATATATATAATAAAAATGAATCGTGTGGATTTACAAAGGTGGTAATGATGCAAACCAGTAGAGATATAGCCATGTAATCGATTGGAAATTTTCAATAGAGAGAACAATGAAATGCAATTGGATATTTTATATAACTTGATGAAACAATATCGTTATATTTGAATCTATTTGCACTTGTTATTTATCTAACGGAAAATCATGGTTATAATTCCGTTTCCATAGGAATTATTTGGCAACAGGTGAGGAAAATATCCACACGCACTGGGAGCTCACTGGCTGGCTCCTGCCACATCAGTGCTCTCAACGCCACACTATTTTCCCTCCAACACAATTTTGCTTTTGCGTCTCTCATCTGGCATTTCACGTTCATCCCATCCACCGAATTTACTCTCATTAATTTTGGCACAAATGCCATGGTAAAGACGAGTAATCGAGCGTACCGGCAGGAAGTAATTGACTCTCATAGTGATGACAAACATTTACATTCAAATTTCAATGAGAAAAGGGAAAAAACAATCTCCCTCCCGATAAAATAAAAATTACGTTACAGGGAAATTTTCATAAAATGTTTCAGACGTTTGACTAAGTGTTTCTGCTTTCTTTTTTATTTACTATTTTATTTTCTTGTTTTGTTGTCTCTGGTGACTCCTATCTCATACTCAACTGTCACAACCCAAGACCAAATAGCTTTTTAAAAAAACATTTGGGTGTGGGACAAAGATTGAACAACTCAATTTCATTTTGTAAATGTATAATGTGTTTTTCCCCAAAAACCCTCCAACACTGTCCCAGCGCCGTAGTAGAATATAATGAGGCAAGGACGAGTGGCATGGTATCAGAGTTACTTCAGACACATATATGTATATATCCCGATGTGTAAACCATACTCTCGAGGGTATGATCAGTTATTTAGAACTTTAAGACCTGACTCGACACCTTGGCGCCACCACTTTTTTCTTCGATAAATTTCTCTCTAAATGCACCGAAAATATTATAATAAAATCTCTACATCACTCACAGTTAATAATGCGACAACAATTTTTATAAAACAATCCATCAACTTACTCACAATAAATAGATCTACTGTGATGATAAAAGAGCTAAGGAAATTTTGAAAGATTCGCAATTAACCGAACACACATTACGCATTATAAAATAAAGTTTGTTGAAATTGCAAATATGCAGAGAGGGGACAGGAAATAGTTGTCATGAAATTCCAGAAAGTGGGATCAAGAAATAAAGCGAATCACGTTCACTCAGCGTGGCTGTATAAAACTTTGTGAACATTCTAAAACAGCTTCAGCGTTAAAAATAGCACTGTCGGTGGACGTCAGGCGACACAACACCCGCCATGAAATCTGTAACTCAATATCATTTTCTAACGGTTCTCGGTATAAAATAAAATATAACTCTGTATGATTTTAAACGAATCGCAACACCAGCAATGTTCATTCGTGTCACAAAATTGTATTGATCGCAATAATAATACTCCAGTGACTAACCTAATTTTTCATCACAAAATTCCTCTTTTTTAAAGACGTTTGCATTTTAATGAAGCAAACCCAATTCTTCACAGTCTACATTTCTCGGAAAATTTATATTCATAACCGTATATGTGTATATACAATTTACATACAACCAAGTTTCTCAAAAGAAAAAGAAGAAATCTCTGCAAAGCCCATTTTTCCCATGGCAAAAATTTAAACTTTAATTGAACCTTCATTGTGCAAATACACAAAACTATTAATTTTTTCTCGACAGCAAAAATAATAATAATACGGCAAGAGGAGTGGAGTGTAAGGATTGAGCGCCACTGTATGACGACACAAAGACGTTTTTTAAAGTGACTGTACACAGTGGCCACATACCAAGCCGCGATTTGAATTCCAATCGGTGCATCCTGGCGTGTCCCGTCCAATGTGTTTGCGTCTCGTTACCCATATTTTCAGGTAACTTTACTTAACGCCAATCACAAATATATATGTATATATATATATTTATTATAACTTTCTATTAATTCTATCAATTCATTTCATTGATATCCAAAGGTCTTGTGAACCTGACAAAAGCCATTCATATAAATGTACAAGGTAACAACTATAAAAACATATACATATACATTCTATTATATTCAATAACAAACATATAAATATGTTTAATTGAATGGATCGACAGTTGACAGGTCAATTGAATCATTTATTCAACAATCAACTATTTAATGACAAGTTGCAATGTCACACGAGGAATTATATCACTGATATACTTTGATAATACTAGTTTACTTTTTTTATACTTGAACATATATGAAAAGAAAAAAAAAAAAACAATGTGCTGTACCGACTGAAAAATTTCGCACAAGATTGGTAGAAAATATGCAATAATGCGGTAACGTAGTGTGAATTTCTTGGCACGGCAACTTGAAGCCTTGACCTTCGTGCCTTCTTAGTAACTCGCCACATAAAACGAGTATATATATATATATATGTACACTTGTCTCTTTCACTTTGTCGGGTTCTCATGTCTGCAGTTGGCATATATAGCCAGACGTCTCTCCCAATCCCGCCATAACTCAACAACCATGTGAATGTTTCTCAACTATACGTTGAGAGAATTTACAGTGAATGATATTCACGTCATTGGTTGATTTATATCAAATATAACAAATACGATTGAAGAAATTTTTTTTTTACACATTGATTAGTTGAATTACAATTGTGGTTGCGGTTGTATAATTGTATTATTGATTGTTAATTATAGCGTTGGTTGAACGCAGAGAAGTGAAAGGCATTCATGCAGCTAATTTCAGATAACATACACTTGATAATATTCAAATCAATAAATATAATGAAATATATTAAAATCCTCCTCTTTTTTTTATCGTCAATTTTTTCAAACTTGAAACCCGACGGTTTTTTTTATCAATAAAATTTGTAATTTAATATTTTCGTTTATATATAGAAAATTGAATAAATGAATAAAAAAATTATTTGAATATAAATTCCTATTAATTCAGATAAGTATTTACATATATATATATATAT
>CAJUYH010000271.1:2229-75734 GCA_910591685.1 Galerucella tenella | reverse complement strand
CACCCGTCGTTATTTGTTACCCGTCGAATATTTCGTACGATACTTTTGATGGTAAAATGATACTTTACCATACACTATCTTGAGAAATTCGATGAAATGATTTGGACTAATGCCAAGGGTAAAATTTCCTGTGATATTTTGCAATGAGTATTCGAATGTAATGATGTTCCCAAGAGCTTACTGGAATTTAGAATAAATTTTACTCCTCATTTCATCATAATACTTAGTATAAAATTCTTTCCGTGTATATTTCAAATTGAATGGTACTATATAACCTTCAAATAGATATGTTCGTGCGGCTTCAGGACTTGGACTGCTCGTTGTCGGCACCAAACTCCCACCATGATAACGAAATCCAGTACTGAGCGATGATTTACTAGACCAAATACTGCCACGTTTATCATGACGTGCATTCAATCCATGCTCAACTTCACTATCAGAAACTGTACTACGTATTGACGATTGATGTCCTGTTCTAAATGCAGGATGACTTGGTGTACTTCTTTCAGACGATTGTGCACCATCGCTCGCAACTAATGACGATGACCCACCGCCAATACTAACTCCACTGCTACTTCGTCCACTCTCCGAATCAAAAGACGCCAATTTACTCAATATTTTTCCCTTCTTCGAAAATATATCAAAGAATAGTTCAGTTGTTGATGGACTCCCATCGCCACTGGCACTTGATGTGGCAGCGTGTGATATTTCTAATCGTACTTGGGACCCATCATTTCTCGTCACATCAGTCGCCTCCATATGTTTCGGTGACGCATTTGAACGTATGTTTTCATGGCTACCATAAGAATTCGCCTGCAATGTTAATGGACCTTCAAATGGGCCATCAGACAAGTCTTTGCTCCAATAATGCGTATGTGCTATTTCCATTAATTGAAATACCGACGCCATTCCACCAAGCCCATAATTATTGTGTGTACAAGCAAAGCCACTGGCTACTGCTTGAAGACACATCAACATTCCCTTATAAGTTGCCTTTGAAATGCACACGTCGTCAATATGATCGTCAGGGCTGATTTTTCTATTTAAACTTTTGTTCAATTTCGTTACAACAATATCACGATAGCTCTCATCCTCCATTAATTTTTTCAAGCGATTTAATTTGAAAAAACCCACACCCTCACCAGCCAAAACTTGACTCACTACATCAGTTAAAAATGCTTGATTGTCAGTATTGGCATTGGTCCTCTCTGTATTTTGTATTCTTTGCATGTCTTCACGGCTACTTTTACTCGATGAATGTTTTATAACTGATGACTTTTCAACAAGACCAACTTTGCCACGTCGAAATGCGCCAAATGCTGTTGACGACGATTTATCTTTGGATTTTTGCGTTTGTCCAGCATTATTATTATTGCGATTTGAATTACTTTTACCGCCAAATAAATCACTAAACATATTGCTCGTTTGTGCGGCAATGCCATTAAAATCGCTGCTTACATTGCTGAAAAAATCACGTCCTATTTCACGACGTCCGCCACGAGATTCGGACGCAACCAATTGATTGTTGCTTGATGTGCTGTCACGTTTTTGTGATGCACGCGACGGTTGAGGACTGTGTTCAGGTGACTGTTGCGATTCACCCAAGCTCTTTAACAAACCCTTTTTCGTCGCGGCTTCTTTAGCACTTTTAGTTAAATCACCAAATGTACTTTTTCCAACATATGTTAAATCGTCAAATGTATTTTTACTTACGCCCGCGGCAGTTTTACTCGCCTCCAAAGCACTCTTTGATGCTTCCTGTACCGATTTAGTTGCACCATCCACCGCTTTTTTTGTTTGCTGTGTCAAATGTTCAAGCGGCGCAAAAATACTATCTTCCCCGGCTTCAGTTATTTTTTCTTTTGCATGATGCTTGAATTTATCCATATGAGCCAATATTCCATCTTGGCTGCTTTGTCTTGTTGTTTCGCGCACTAAATCCTTCGCTTGTGACGCAAACTGCTCGAACAATGAGCCCTGCGATGATTGACGTAATACGCCATTGGAATTACCAGTGTTGCCACTGCTATTTTGTCGATTGAGAACACCCACTGATGATTGTGGCAATTCAATTGTACCAATGCTACTTAAACTAGCGCGCGGATGTGATAAATTATCATTGGAACTCATTTGCCGTGGTAGAAGTGGTCCAACTGCATGACCAAAGCTTGGTGTACGATCAAAAACATTTCCTATACTCGGTTGACGCTCCAAGCTTGGAATAATCGGTGGCATATTTTTCAATGGCTGAAAATTTTCTTGCGCCTTTGGATTCAATTCGAGCTCGGAATCACGATTAAAACTTGGACTACTCAAATCACTGTGACTTGATGATGTGCTTGTTGGACTGTCGAGACGTTGTTGCGCGTCTGCTTCAATGCCAGGATATTGCAGTGTGTCTGGTGGCTTGTAAAGATTTTTTGGATCCACTGACAATGACATTGGTTGCGGTTGCGCCGCTTGTGAATAATTGTAACTTGGTGATAAATCAGATGAAACCATTTCCGAAACAAAATCCGACAGTGAGGAATAAGATGAACTTGTACTTTCACCACCTTCTGAATCCGAGCCACTCTCGTCAGTCGGTTGATTTTCCAATTCGTCAATTGATTTCAATGCATTCACTAAGGAATTAGTTGTTGACCATACCGAGAAGTAAACTGGATCCAATGTTGGTGCAAACCATCGCGCTTTGTCACCAATTTGCGCCGGATCAAATACACCAGTTTGAACACGTAAAAAAGCAACATTATTTGGTGTTAATGACCACTCGGCCAAAAATTCAACGGCCTGTGTTCGCGCAAATCTATCCAGGAATTCACTCGTGCGCGGTCGAGATCGTAAAAATGAATTTATTTGAAATGCAACAACTGGACGTGGATACAATCTCAAAGTGCGTGTGTGCTCGGTAAAATTGGCGAGAAGATTTTGTGAATTGAAGAATCGTACCATTGCAACACGCGTCGCAATATCCACTGAATCCACATCATTGCCATAAATAAATGGATTGAATGACTGATTTTGAACAGGTGGTTTTTGTATTGACGGTGAATTAAATGGCAATGGGCGACTTGGTGATGATGCAGCAGACGCAATTGGTGAACTAATGGGACTTGGCTGCAATTGTATACCGTGATCCATGCTTGGTCTGTGTTTCGTTGTTGAGACGACACTAATCAACAAACCAGCAAACAAAAATGAATGATAATAATTATTAATCAATCATATTTATTTTTTGATTGATAACAACTCCTTACCTGAGTGTTGATTGATGTGAGGCAGTACTTTCTCGGCGGCTGGATGATTGTGGCGGACCTGATTGGGGTGATATTGAAGGCCTCGAGCCAAATTGATATGATCCCGCCATATTTGTTATAACCTACAATAATAAAAATATTGAGAATGTCGTAAAAATTGCAATAAATTCAACTGAATAACGGATGAATTACATTGGAACCAGCTTGATCCATTAATTGCATCGCTTGTCGCAAATGATTTTTTAATATAGTGCATTCAGGTTCAGGTAATGGCGGTAAATTTTCATGAATTCCTGTTGGTGAACTTATTTTATTGCTGTCCAAATCAACCAACCAAATATCATCGGGCATACGAAAATTTTTCTTGTACATTAAAAATGACGCGGGTATACCAATTACAAATGGGGTTGGAGCGAGTAATAATTGTTCAGCGCAACTCATACAAGTTGGCAATAATGGTATAGCCGGAAACATATATTCCAACGGATAAATCATTGTTACAAATGCCATTACTGACATTGACAGTGCATTGTAATCTCTCGATTGCAAAACAATCTACAAATAAAAAAGGATTAAACTGGAAATAGTTAATTGACAAATTTATTTATTATTAGTTTCGTACCTTGTGCTCCAATAGAATTAATGTAAGTACTTTAAGACAAATGTCAACGCCCAAAAGCTCTAATGGAAGATGAAGGGGAAAATCAACAAGAGAAAAACGTGTATGATCGGGAAGAGCGAAACATAATGGTGGAACGTGGGGTGATGAAATATCAATTTCAACTCGAGTTTTGTCAGGAACTGGAACAGGTGCGCTCAATAATCGTAAAATCCACGTCTCAATTTCACGTACATCGTGTAAAACAAGGGATGACGCACCGTCAAATGTTTGTGAGGTTATTACACTCCAAACAGTCTCCCTGCAAACCATTAAATATTATCTTAATATCAAAATTTATATTAATACATTTGATAGTCATCAGAATTAGATCTTCGACATTCTATATAAAACATTTTCATAGGGGAAAATTGTCTAATGCACTTGCAATAAATAAATACTTTGTATAATATAAAAAAAAAAGTGAACTATACCTAATGGTTTGTCTTGACGCACCCACTCTCTGAGGCGACGAATTTTCATTGCATGTGTCAATAAGTTTTTTCAAGACAAACAGGCACTCACGAAAGCGCGTAAAAAATGGATGATGCGATATAATACACAATGACGTTAACGAATGATTTCGTATACGCTGTAAAATTAATGAATCAATTAATTGTTATTGTATGTCCAATATGTTATATTGTGTAGTAATAAAATATAACAATTTGTTTCAATATTACTTGACGTCGTCTGGCGGCTCGTGGTGATGGTGAATGGCTCCCACCGCTTTCACTATCGCCACTTGGGGCGGTGATTCCCAGACGTGGCGCACGCGGTGTTACCAACTGTGTATCTGAGTCACGACGACTAGGGAATTCACGTTCAGAATCACTGCGACCAACCACACTACTTCGATGGTCACTAAAAAAAATCATTCTTACATTTTGAATAATCGAAATTATCACAATTTTATTTTGCATTGATATTATTTTCAGGTATTTATATATTTCATTGTATTATTATTTTTGATAGATTGTTAATGAAAATTTCACCTTGAAAATGCCGAGTCTGAACTGCGTTCCATACTTTTACGCCAACTGTCTTTACGTAATTTTGAATCGCGTTTGTCTTTTTTAATCCATACACTCGAGGCATTTGACGCCGAGACCCGTTCAATGGGTCGATAAAAATTAACACATATTCCATAACGCGTTTTGCCTACGAACAAATAATTGTTTAAATGATAAATAATACAATATGATTAATAAATACTTTATCAAATCAATTGTGTATTTTCTTTTACCAGAATCTTTATCAGTTAATGTAAATGTAAATGATGTTGCTTCTCTCAATGCTGTTCTTTTAGGTCCGACACTAGTGCAACCCTCTGGTTGACAAAAATAAACCATATCCAAGGGCAAAGGAAAGTCCTTGTGATCTTCAACAGGATATCGACGCAATAATTCCGGTACCTGACGTTTTAATGTATTGAAAAAAAATAAATAATAATAATAATGATGCAATCACTAATAATATTTTCAATCGCTTCTTCTCACAATTTTGCAAATTAAATTATTATTGACATTAATTGATATTTTACCTGAACAGGCTGACGTGAGCTTGGTTGAACTTTTGCACCAACAATTGCCAAATAATCGACCAATCGCGGGCACAAAAATTTCTTTTGTATATCCATGTTGCACAGATTTAAATTTATTCAAATGTATGAACATAAAAATAAATATATATATATATATATATTTTTAACGTTTGTCTATTAAATAATTAGTCACCGAGCAATTATTACAATCGTAAATGAATAAATATAATTGATATATTTCAATTCTTTTAATTTGCTGTGTGACTCCATTTTCTATTTCTTTTTTTTTTTTTTTCCTCTTTCGTCGTTAACTTTTAATACACCAACAATCAACAGCAGGACATTACTTTTTTTTCTATTTCTTGTTTTTACATATATATATATATATACATATATATACGTGGCACCATGAAAAATTACAAATAAATTGAAATCAGAAAAATTTATAATGCCGAATAAAAACCGCCGTTTTTTCACGTTATCAAAATAATCAATATCGTGTTATCTCTACTTGTATATCATTTTAACATGATGTCTACGTTTCATCATCGATCGAGAATTTTTTTGACATTGTCCAACACAGTCGTCGGCACACTGACGTTATTACGTCGCTGTGTGACACCGCCACGATAACGCGATAATGACATTTTTTTATTCCTTTTTTTTTCTAGTTCAAGTGTGCGCGCGCACTTAAACCATATTTCAAGAGCCAATGAGTTGCTGGTGGAGGTACGACCATGAGATCTCTATGCACAAACACCCACACACACATTTGATTAAATAGAACGATCAATAGCGCCAATACCATCAACAACCCCGAATATTATTATTATTGTTTGTCATTGAAATAATATGATGGTGAAAGACCAAAAAAAACAAATAAATTCGGAAAAATTAATGAAATAAATTGTAAAAGAATTGTGTCCACTGTTTAACAATTAATTATTCTTTCATTTTATTCCATTTTTTTGTTTTATCATCTTTATCAGATTTTTTTTTAATAGTTACAATCGTCAACACGTTCGGGGCTAAAATTCAATTTTTATATATATATATATATATATATATATATATATATATTTATGTTAAGAATTATATACACCCATAATAATATTAAAGAGGAAAAAAAAAATGGAAGATTTCTTTGTATAAATTCAATTATCTTCCCTGTTAAAATATTATTTGTTCTTTGTTTCGTTAACATTCTATTGGATAATTAGGGACGTTTTGATACAGTAACAGTTCAATGATGAATCAAAAAATGTTATTTATATTATTATTATTTTTTGTCATTACTATCATTAATTAATATGAATTATTTTCATTCATGGCTGCGCCGGAAAAATTCCGTTCATTTCGTTCATTTTTTTTTTCGCTCACTCTTTTGCAACAACATCGACACTGATATGCCTTTATTTCATAATTGTTTATTGAAAAAAATATATATATATATATTTGTGAAAATAACAAATGAATCTTTAACACAACCATAAATAGAAGTTAAGTAGCCGCTGAGAAATAAAAATCACAACAGTAGCAGCTTTATACAATTTTAAACTGAATTTTACAGCTTATTAGTGATGTCTCTAATTTTTTTTTCATTTTTTTTCTTTTTTTTTTGTTTTCCTTCCTGTTCATTTTCGTGAATAAAAACTAATTGGAATATTGAATCAGTCTTAATATAACCAACGTTTCAAGCATTGTAAATGATTAAGAGAACATAATAATAAAGTCTACACATTTACAATAATAGAAAAGAAAAAAACAATACGAAATATATATATATATATATATTTATTTATAAATTAATTATTTTCATGATTTGTTGGCGCTGCAACATTTTGAACAGTCAAAGCAACTAGTATGCTATCTTTTAATTGACCATGAGGATGGTCTATTGCTGCCACTAGAATCACCACTAGATTTTGATAATTGCTTTTGCAATACACCAACAGTCTCTTGTAACACAGATTTTTCTTTCAATAATTCTTTAACATAATCCTGAGCGTCATTTAATTGTGATTTAATGGACTCTAATTCTTCATAATTTCGTCTCAATCGTGAATTTTCATCCGATAAATGACCCAACGCCACAATACGACGTTTCAATTCATCATTATCATTTTTCAATTGTTGATTTGTATTATTTGATTCATGTAATTGTGATTCTATATAGGAATTGTGCATCAATGTCGCATTAAACTTGGTATTATCAATTTCCGTATCATTTTTTAACGGTTGAAAATGAAATATTCCATCTTTATCACGGGCTATATGTAATTGGACAATTGATAAATCGATTGGCACTGGGCCAGGTGAAGTTATATTATTTGGCGGTCGATCTTCATTCAATTTAATACTAATATTCTTAACAAAAATATCCATTGGCAATGCAATTGGTATTATTTCATCTTCAATTAAATCCATAATGCCCATAACTACACTCATTGACAGTGCAAGTGAAAAATCTGTTACCTCTGCTTTAATATAGTCTTCAAATAGTCCCAATAAACCAAATTTATTATCCAAATTTAAATTACCAATGTGTTTAACGCAATTCGCATTATATCCCGAAGATTCATTATTCTTCAAATTGTGTTCTAACCTCACTTTAATATTTGTTTTGCAGTCGTCCGATGTTAATTCAATCCAACCCCGTGAACGTGAACTAAATTTCATTTGTAATTCATCCCACGGTATTGATGAACATTCTTCGCTAACAACACGAGCAATTTGCGCTTTAATTATTGATGAAAAGCCAAATGACTGTTGCATAACCTCAACTTTTGATAATTTAAATGTTATCACTGATACTAAATCCTTTCGTTTGCATGCGCTATCCAATGACTTTTCACTTTGTGTATCTGGCGTCTCTTCAATAACCTCACTCGCTTCTTCAACTGTTGTAATACCCGTAACATTTAAACTACCAAAAAACGAATCATTTTTCTCTTGCTCTTCAAGCGTTACAACAATATAATTTTCACTATCTGAACTAATATCACTTCGCATTGAAACAGTATCGCTACTGCCGTCTTCAGGCGATGCTTTCAATGCTGAATCAATTGATGTCATTAAATTGGCAAAACCTTTTCGCATATTTGACAATCCAACATTAAAATTATTTGGTATGAATGGGGCTGATGGATTTTGCGTAATGCTTCCAGCAGCAGTATTTGAGTATCTAACATTTTTTCTCGAGTCGATATCCTCCGAGTTGTTTCTTTGTGTCATTAATGGATGATTGATAACATCTTTAGCTTCAAATTTCATATCATTATGCTTAAATGTTACAACAGGATGAGCGGTGTCCATTGATATCATTGATGAGACTTCACTTTGTGGTGTTTCAACATCATTACTTGTATTTAAACGTCGCGTACTAAATTCCAAACGTGCCGCGGCTGTTGCAAGATTTTGATTTGGCATTGATGATAATGTTGGCAATATATCTTCAGCAATACTCGATGAATCCGGTACAACTGACTCCAAATCACCACCAGAATTCTCTTTACCAGGTGTTTGTGACGGCATTATCAATGTCAATTCTAATTGCGGTATCAATATACCAATTACTATTGAGCCTGTATCATTATCATCAATATTCAATATACGCATTGAATCGACAGTTAAATATTTGCTCATTTCACTAAATATTTCCATTTGTCGAAGTAAAAATAAGTATTGATAGTGATTTATTTGTACGCTTATTAAATTGCTGATATAAGCTAGCCCATGAATGTTTGCATTATTTTGAGTTTCGTCATTATTTAATGTTTGATTTTTTATTTTTTTATCATCTATATAGAGCCATATTGTCGCTGGAAATGCATCAATAAATGGCACTGGTCGATTTGAGCCGACTGCACGTGCGCCAAAAAAATCAGCCCAAACTGGCTCAAATTTACAACACCAAATGTCTTTTGATTCGATCCAAAAAAGATTTTTCGTCAATTTATTCATTAAATCGTCATCAATTTCTTTTGGATAATCTCGTACGTTGTCAGTGCCTGGAAAAATATTCAATTCACATTAATATTTTAAATACAAATAGAAATTATAAAAATAAAAAAAATCAATACCTGCACAATGGCGCAGAAATTTTTCAGTTACAGCATGAAAATCCGTATTTTTACTTGGGAAACCACTTGAAAAAAATAATTGTCCCATTTGAAATGCATTTAAACATTCGGCCAAATCGGCGCGTGATGAGCGCTCAGCTGTTCGTACATTTGTCAGTGATACACGTGATGTTTGAATGTGAAGTGATTTTGGCCGATCTCTTTGATTTGGATAGTCAATTTGTGCTTCAATAACAATCTGGAGAAACAAAAAAATTATAATTTATGGATGTTATTTATTATGTGCAAGTGTCTCACTATAAATATCATTCGTTTTTTAGTTTTCATCACGTAATGATATGAAAGTATTGGTTTCACATTTTTCAAAAAAAATAACCGGATAAACGAATAAAAAAAAAGTGAATATTAATATTCACTGATGGAGATGAAAAAAATGTTTTTCTTTTTCAGCTGCATTCCGGATATCCGTCATATATCGTGGCAGTATCTTGAAAATGGCTGGACCAAAAAAAATTTATAAGGGGTTAATTGTTATCGAACTAATAAAAAATTGTTACACCAAATTTTATTTGGACTTGCAATCCGGCGCAAAATAACAATATGCATTTTCAGAGGAAATCCATGCATTATATTGAAACGAAAAAGAAATAAAAGTTCAATCATCTCAGAAGTGGTTTCATAAAAAAAGCCTGAAATTTTGCATAGAGCATACGAATGTTCAGGGTATCATTAATTGCCATGGCATATTTCGATACGTCTTTTATATCGTTAGAAGATGGCGTTTATATCTATTGAAGGAAAATTGCATATACAAGTGCGTACATTCCATTCTGATGAAGTGAAACACGTCACCGTTGTCAATAAACCTCGCTAGATAAAATCTGTTATTGTAATATAATGTTTTTTTCATGAATGTATATATATATAATGAATCTTTATATATAATTTTTTTCCTTATTGCAATTATTCAAATATAAAAATTATAAAGAATTATTCAAATGCTTTATCTGATCAATACAACAACGGTGATGAAAAGTAACCGAGAAGTCTACTTGCCTGAATTTAAAAATTGTTTTTTGTTTTCAATTAAATACTCACTCTAGGTAAAATTGCTTCAAGTTTAACATCAAAATACATTGTCGGCACTGACGATTCGCCAGCATTTTCATCATTATTACGGCCGATTAACGACTGATACAGATTCAATGCAAATGAATTGAACCACAAACAACTGTGCATATCATAATTAATTTGCAGAGGATTTGATTGCACGTAAAATTTTGGCGGCGGCACTGAAATAATAAATTACCATTTATGTACAATGGATGTAAGAAAAAAAATTTTTCTCACCTCAATTATTCACAAAATTAAATTGTCAAATTGTTTTATAACTCACGGGGAAATGTTAAATCGCCTGGATAATAATAATATGTAAATTCAGCGTGTAATATCGTCACGTCATCCGGCAGAGAAAATTTCTCACGATCGCCTGTTGGCAAAATAAAAAAACAAACAGTAAAATAAATATCAAAAATTAGAGATAAAATTCAAAATATTCCTTGTTTTTTTTGAATCACTAATTATTATTTTTTTTTATTGCTATTGCATTTAACGACAATATCTAAAAGGCATATATCAACTAATTGTATGCATTTATTTTTGTTTATTATCAACGATCAATTCTAATTTACGTGGGGTGGCGGGGTTTACGTTGTAGGTTATAAAAAAAAAATTGCAATTTGTGTGGAAAATTATTACGTGCTCTCTAGTCCAACTACTGCATCGAGTACCTGTAAAATGCCTCTTCCTCGTTTGCGCTGTCCATTTTATCGAAATAAGTGCACAAATCATCAATTAATTCAATTTCCATAAATAAAGAAAAATGATAATAATAATAATAATAATAATAATAATAATAATAATAATAATAATAATAATAATATTAATAATAATAACAATGAACGTAGAAGTTAATAAACATTCTCAATGATTAATGATTAATAAGAAAGAGAGATAGACAGTTAAATAGTAAATAGTAATGCATAAAAAATTTGCATAATCGTAATTATAATTATTGGCGAATGAGTAAAAAATAGAAAAATAATTTTGGAAACTAAAATTACTTTCATAATAATGAAATTTGAAAATACAACATTTTTACCGGCAATAAATTCCTTTGTTGTTGGTTTTCTCGATGACGTTGTGACTTTGTAAATTGTAAAATCATGTATTCTTATAACAATACATGTTGTCATCAATGTTGACAATTGTTCCAGAATGAAATTCTTCATTGACGTTCCACTGCCAATATTGTTATGCGACTTTTTCTCATCATTGCCAAGCAATGGATTCTGTTGTTCATTTTTCTTCAACATCTCATCGAATTTCTTTGGCGTTTCATTGTCGGCTAATTTAATTTTTATAAATGTGAATAAATTGAACAGCAAAAACAATTCTTACATATATGTGTTAGTGAAATAACGAAATTAGGCATTGGACCATAGCCCTAGTTAATGTTTTAAATTACGGAAGATGTTAAAATAACAGCTGCATACTGTTATTTCTCAAAAAACGAATAAGTAATTTGATGATAGCCCACAACTGTTTTAGTGAAAAGATAAAAGAAACAAATGAATAGTCGCACAACTCTATGGTATCCCACTAATCAACACGTCTTTTCATAAAAATGAATTAACACTAGCATTTATTTATTGCACTCGCTAAAATATCTTTGGAATTTCACGCGAAAATATTCTTTTTGTTTCTAACAAATATCAGTTCAATTATTTCTTTTATCAATTAACTTTCGAATAAATAATGAACAAGTAATATTGATTTATTAAGTAGATATTTTCGCTATCTAAACAATATTATTTTATATTTCACTGAAACCCATTAAGCATTTTATCAGATCACTTATTTTTTTTCAGCTATATAACCCTGCAGAATTATTGTGTCAACATCTTCTGTAATTTAGTTAATTAACAACAGATTTGAACCAATTCCACATTTCGTTACTTCACTGCGACATATATACATAATTACTATGTAAATAGCCTCACTTTCATTGGAATGATATTTTTTCGATGTCGATTGTGATTGGACTGTATCAATAAAATCCATAAATTGTCCACGAAATGAATTCAAAGATTGTTGAAGCCATTGCACATGTGGCGTAGAACTTTCACGATATTTTGCCCAATGTTTGCGATCCGCCATTGCTAAATGATAGGGATAATAGTCAACTTGAAATTTTACTAATGATATTTGCAATGCGCCACCATCTTTGAGATCAGGATGTGAAGACCGTCCACCTATGTCATAAAAACAAAACAGCAATAATAAAAATAGAAATAAACATGAAATAAATTGTGTACGCGAAAAAATTGTCAACTCACTTCCTGGATCGTCACACAAATGTAAATCAATACGTTGTGATAAAAAATGATATGACGTTTCAATAACGTCATAACGCATAAAAATTTTTGATATTGCCGTTGTGCATGGAATTTTCGTTCGTGCTTGCTGTGAAATTTGCGCCTGATATTCCGGCAATACCTCTAGTTTTCTCGCAGCTTTTATTTTTCTCTCAGTCATTGTCGCACGTTCAATCAAACTCCCAAGTGAATCGATGAAGTGTAATGCAGCTTTCAATTGTGAATCAGTTAAAACCCACAATAAATCATCTAAAATTAATACTAAACGTGACCCCATAACGAAACAATCTGTAAAATAATAGTATATTTATCAATAATATTGCAATAATTTATTGTACAAATAGTCTTTCACTTCAACAACATTACTTTACAAAACAAAAAAAAAATAAAAGTTATGTTCTTCCATTGAATTGTATATTTTTATCACGACACAGATTAAAATAATCAATACATATTATTTTCAATTTTTTCTAGCATTTTCACCAGGACTTGAAATTTTTGAGCAGAATTATCATAGATGCTCTGGACCAAACTATAATGTCTGTTTCTGCTACATTGTAAGAGACACAGATACAAAGAAATGCAATAATAAAGAAAGCCGAGTTAGGCCATTTTTATTTTTTCAAATATTTCTGTACCACTATTTGTAATAAATGGAAAATAAAGAATATTTTTGACATGTAACGTATTGGATATTTTCAGCACAATTTTTTTGAAACTCAGAGTACCACAGTTATTCAGGAAAAAATAATAATATTATAACGAAATGTTCTTCATTTTAAGAACAAAAAACCTGTAAACTAGTGCAATTATATATTAACTTACCGGATAGACGTTTTTTAATTGTTATACGACACCGGGCCTGATTTGTAAGCAAACGTAATGGTGTAAGCTCTTCATCTTTTGTACTTCGTGCTTCAATTCTCAATGTTTGCCATTCTAATTCTTTAAATATAAGTAATTGTCCACGATCAACATCTTTAAGTCGAGTCATACGTAAATCGCAACGTTGCCATGTTGGTGATTTGGATTCAACCATAATTCGTGACATCTTAATAATAAAAATTGAAAATACAACAATAATATTAAAAAACAAAATAGGTAGACGGATAAATAATATACCTGAACTGATGCAACAAATGCAGGACTTTTTAGTGTTACTGAAACCGTATTAACAGCAACGGTAATTCCATCAATGACTTTGTGAATGAATGAATATTTGGTTGCTCCACTAGGAAAAGCAGACGCGGTGTTTGGTGACATTGGACTTCGCAAATCATCACAAGTTACAACTTCTATGTGCACTTCATCTAAATGCTACTCCAATAAAGCGAGAAAAAAAGAACCGATAACAATTATCAATTGAATTAAATATTCATATACGACATTTATATGTTTGTTTGTATTTGATATTCGATTGATATTATTGAGATTAATTTACCAAAAATATTGGAACACTCTTTAACTTGGTCCATTGTATTCTTAAAATGACTTTATTGCACCACGCGCTTGTTAATCGCAACCACGATGGCAATTCCAATAGATCTGTGAGCACAGCTTCATCCAATTCTAAATTTGAAAGTTCACCTTCGCCCCTCAATGTACTCAAATTAATTTGATCTGTCGAGAGATTTTTTGTAAATCTGAAATATTAAATGGACACTGATAAAATAAATTATTTAATTGGGAAAAATAAGAATTCAATATTGAATACAAGAAGAAAATATATTTTTTTTAAACTTAATTATAAATAGACACAAACCTCGACAGATGTTTTAACAATTGATTCTTGATAATAGACACCATTTTTTGTTTTTTGTTTGTTTTTTTTTTTTTTTTGATAATATATTAATTAATTTTCACTGTTCAATTATACACGGATTAGATTTATTATCAATCAAACTTATTAAATTGAATATTGGGCGCATGTTTATTGATCAATATCTTTATTGTATTTATTTTTATTTTTTAAAATGCATTATGAAGATACAAATATTTATTTCGGTATTTCCTAACCTCTAATTTATACATTTAATGCCAACACATCAATATTATGAAAGTTGATTTATTGTACGATTAAATTTATTGGTAAGGTTAGAATTAAATATTGAATAGGAAAAATCTGATGGAATAGTTGTGGATTATATAAATTTATTATTATACTACACAAATTACTCTAAAACTCACTTAGTTCTAAAATTATTTCTCACTTTTACTATGGGGTTGACTGATTGACAGCCATTATTTTCGATTTTCAACAGGGGGATTTCATGTTTTTCTCTTGAGGAAGTTGAGATTTTCATTGAAACGCGGCATTATGTTTATTTGAATGAGCGCGGAGTATCATCAGCCGGTTATCGCTTTGAATACTACAGATTTCCGGTTCAACTGAAGAATTAAAAATATAAATTTATTAATGGCTCTTTATCGATAGGTTTTTCAACTGCGAATCGCCTGATATTTATTAAATTTTCTGCGCCATGGTTATAAACAGTGACGAATGGCTTTTAAGCAGCAAAGTATTTTATTTCATAACCTCCATTACATTTTGGCGAGAAGGAAAAAATTTACATACAGGATTATATATTTACCATCCGCCTCGTTGATTGAAATTACCTCAATATATAAATAAATATATAGCATAAAATACAACTTTACAATATTTGAGTGATTAAACATCTATTAAAAAGTTGTACTAAACTCAAAGAGGATTTGATCAGACAACTGGGCAATTGGAATCGTGAAAAATAACATAATTCTGTAGTTACGTAAAATTAATGGTATTGAGAATCAAAATGTTTCATAATTTACACATTTAGATAGAGCACGAGAAAAAAATCGTTCGGATCGTAGATTTAATGCAATATGTAACTGGAAACTCTCCTCATGGAAATAAATAAATAGTTACTTCTCTAAACGACAGATTGGATTATCGTAAACCATTTGTAAATCCACTTTTGGCCCAACCAAATCTCTTATATTATTAAGCTTGTATTTGATCATTGTTGGTCTGAAATAGATATTTATTTTTTTTATTATTATTGGATTTATAATGAAGTGAAATTTAATGGTCAATCAGTATCAGGACTTACCTTTCGACAGATAAACCCCAAGCAATTACATTAACGTTTTCCGGTAAACCCATTGGCAATATCATTTCAGGCCTGAATACTCCACTATTACCAATTTCAATCCATTTCTCCAATCCTTCGTGAAAGCAAAAAATTTCCATGCTGGGTTCCGTATATGGATTATATGCAGGTTTGAATTCCAATTTTGTAATTCCAAGTTTGCTGAAGAATTCATGTAGGGTGCCGATTAAATCACCTAATGACAGATTATAATCAGCTATTACACCTTCAACTTGATGAAATTCTGCAAGATGAGTTGCGTCCAAAGTTTCATTACGGAATACTCTATCAATACTAAAATATTTGACGGGTTTGAATTCACCCTGCAATACAATGCACAAAGTGTTAACGTTAATCTTTGAAGCAGTTTGTAAATGAGTTGTACAATAAAATTTACCTCTTGCATCAATTTGTATAGCATTCTAGTGCTCACAGCAGTCGTATGAGTCCGCAAAATATTTTTTTGAGCTTCTTCTATTTTCCAATCGTAACGATAACCTAGAGACCCATAACCGCCTTTACTATGAACTTCTTTCACCAATTCGACGTAATTAGCCGGTAAATTTGTCGAATATTTTGGATCTAAAAACAATGATATTATTTGAAAAAAATGATACATAATCATAAATGTATGAGATCAACAAATATATTGAATAAACTTTTACCAGATACAAAAAATGTATCGTGCGCGTCGCGTGCTGGATGTTGTTGCGGTTGAAATAACGCATCGAAATTCCAAAATGAATTTTCAACAAAATTATTTGTAGGCATTTCGGTGAAACTGAAAAAAAAAAAATTGTAAAATTATTTGTTGATTTCCAATATTTGAATAAAAAATCGCTTCAAAAAATATTAAAAACTGTATGAGTTATCATGCAGACCGTGTAGGAAAAAGTAATTTCAAGAAAAACGATGTTTTATACAGTAATTTGTGTAAAAATAAAGTGGAATAAATTTTTTTATAATGTTTAAATACCAATAAACAATGTGTACTATTCACTTTTGCTACTTTCTATTGTTATTACTACCAAAAAAATTTTTCTTTTAGCGCACTCTTGACAATGCTAGACGTATGTAACCCCTTAATACATCTTATGTATGCTGCTATATAACTTTTCAATGGTAATTGCTACATATTATTTTGTCTCACCCCATTTCTAAAAATATTTTTCGAAATTCCGTTCGCACTTTAAGTAATGGATGTAAATGACCAGTATCGAGTGCTGTTCCCATCGTATCAAAGTTGTATGGCTTGAATGTTTTATTTCTCCATGCAGCGTTCAGAAGTAAGTCCGCGGTTAAATCCGCTTCCGGTTTCTCAATTTTTGTAACAAAATTCTGACCTTTCTTCACAGTAACACTTTTGATAACGCTACAATTCCAAAATATCCATAAATTAATTAACATCGTGGGATTAGTGATTCATAAAGTTGTACAATCATTTTGAAATGTGGTTATTCACGTTTCCTGAAGGAGTTTTCTCTTTTTATATTCTGTCTTGATATTATCCGGCAGGTCGTGAATATTCTGTAGATTTATTTGCGTCATATCGTTTATGGAAGAAATATTTTTCCGAACAATAGGCTTATCAGCAGTTTTCTCAAGTTTAATCCATCCGTACACTAAGGCTTTAGAAATACCAATTTTGGCATAAGGAACGGCTTTCATAATTTCTGTTTGCAAAATACCGTCTTCAGGTATCGCATGGTACACAGCAGCTTCATGACTACCATATTGGATAACGTGTTTTCCTTCAGCACTTGGTTCCCATTTTTTTTCATTTACTTGGTCGACATCAATCACCTGAAATAAATAATGGTAATTAGGTTATCTTGCCCTTTTAACAGATTGCAAATATCGAATGAGAAGTTATACATTATCTAAATTTTGTAAACTTTTGATGGCTCCAATAATCTTTTGATGATCTTCATTTAATACATGCACCAAATCCAATGAATTTGCTTCACCATTTTTCTCCACATATAGTAGAATATTTTCCATTAATTTAGTCAACATTGTGACCTATTGCATCATCTGCCTTGTTCACGTGCAATTATAAATTGATAGTATAGATAATACCTATATAATAAACAAAGTTATTGCATGACTAATAATTATGTCGGATGAACGAGGGTGTAGTAAACTTTTTTATCATCTACGTACCACGTCTCTATTTTAAAAAATGCGTGGACAATTTCAAGGGCAGCAGCACGAGACAGTACACCAAAGGCATCTACTGAGTAGATTCTACTGTCTTTCTACTGCTGTGATATAGTTCACCACCGCCATTTCTACTCAAGTCACATCTCTATCGCAAATCAAGTGTACTCCAATGCCATCTTTGCCACGAAGAAGGATGACGACGATAAAGTAGAATTCGATATAATGCACATGGTAATTTTATGTGTTACTTGGAGTCGGTAAGAACGTGTTACACAGTATTATGATGTAACTTGGCAACGCTGGTTTATTAAGACTATAAAGTAAATAAAAATTTTCATTTGAATGCACATACTGTAATGTGAGACTAATAAGTATTAGTTGACGATGACATTATCCTGAATTACTGAAAATTTGCTAAATTACTATGATACAAAATTCAATATGGTGGACGTTGAATTCCAATATGGCAGAGTTCCATAGGGGAATTCAGGTGTCTCTGACATCGAAATTGTTCATGCGTTTTTTTTCATAATAGAAGGATATGAAGAGGGACAGAAGCCGAACATACCCGAACTCTAGTCGTTGACTCGCGACGACCATATAAAAACACTTCACCAAACAACTTGTAAAATTGATGAAGCAAACATAACCTCTTAGAATGTTTGTGACATAGCAACAACATCGGTAATTTACTTGTTAAAATAATATTATTTGATTACTTTTATTAATTAAATCATCTCCATATTTTCTCGTGATATATCCTTTCATTCATCTCTTTATTAACAATGTTCAATATTTATTTTTAATTCAAGTGAAAGTATTTTTATAGTACAAAGTGCCAACATAACTTTTATCAGCATAATTTTATCTGCAACAAACACAAATTTACATGCAGCAATTCAGGTATATGAGTGCATGTAACAAACAGATGTTGATTAAAATCAATCAATTGATTGATCAAATAAATAAATATACATTAATATATTGATAATGGGATAATAATTGTAATAATAGAACATACAATTTGCATATTAGCGCCTATTCAATGTGAGTTATACGTAAAGATATGCAACAAGTGTGTGTATGTATGTGATTATTACGAGAGAGAATGAAAGCTCAAATGAATACAGGGTATATCTATGTGTGTCTACATATATGTAGATAATTAGATATATAAGATGCATTATATAGTGGCGAGGATCATTTGGGCGTTGCTCCCTGTCAATAAAATAGGTAACCTGTTGAATAAATCCCATATAAAACTCACTATTAATTCGCAAAATAGTAACATCAATCGAACAATAAATTATGTGACGGTAAGAAAATAACATATCATTTAAAATAATGTTATCAAAGTTTATTACAAAATGTGTTAATACATGAAAAAAATTGAATCAACAAAAATAATCGGTTAAATACTTTTATTTGATATAGGAATTTAATTAAAGGGGTAGATATTCTAGTCTAAATTTTTGAAAAAATTGAAAAATTGCATTTGTCTTGCATATTTCGAAAGCTTAGACATTCTAGAATGTGTCACTCGAAGCGATTTATCGAAATTGGAATTACTTTCGAAGTTATAGCTATTATAATGACGCGGCTCAGGCCGAGTAAACTGGAAAATAAAACGTAGACCTGCTCCGAGTACCTGAGAATGTGTCCCCTCAGTTATATTTCAATTTTCCATATTTTTGAGTGTAAAATAGATAGAAAATCATACGGAGAAAGTAAAAGGGTTTCAAATAGATCAACAAAAAGAAAATTTCAAGACAATCAACATGCAGTTTAAAATCAAACAAATTTCACCAGTGCATCAGCTGGAAAAATAATGAAAAAACCGGCGACAAATAAAAAATACAATTTTCTCGAAATGCTGGTTGTGGATTGCGATTGAAAATTGTTGTGCAATGCGGTTGTGAAATTGTACGGTTTATTTCAACATCTGCATTCGTTGATAAGGCATATGAAGTAAATTGCAGACTTGTAACTGCAATGAGACTTTTAGGAGTAGGGAGAGAAGGTATTGTCAATTCTCTTCAAGTATTTATGTACATATATGTATTAGGGTGGTTCAAAACAAATTTTTATTGTTTCCCCTATGCTCTTACCTTCGCAAATATTTCTATATCATGTAAAATAAAATTCTAACAAAACTTGAGCGCCGTAACTTAACTCGAAGAGATCGCTATTTTTATTTTATTTTTCCATTTGATTAACATGGGAATATTTTGATTTTTATTCAAATTGAAATTACATGTAATCAACCCAATTTTTTTTTTCAAATAACTTTAATATATTCTTAAATCTGACTCCTTAAGCTTTCCAAAACTGTATGATAACGTATTATTATCACAATTTCATTGATGATTTTATATAAACTTCGAAACTTTAAATGTAATTTGTAGAAAATCAAGTTTTATGACGTGGTCAGTTTTCACACTAAACCCCACTATATATATATTCATTTGATTTTGTTACAGGAAATGGGAAAAAGTGAAGATTGTAACGGCACAGAAGTGGGTGAAACAAAAGCATTTTTAAAAACCCCATCGCCTGAAGCAAGTAAAATGCTCGAAGCAGCACTTTTACAAATGGATGGCATTATATCTGGTAATTTAAAAAGAAAAGTTGTTGCATTAATCTCAGATATATTTATTTGGTTAATGTACGTGGTATATGTCATTTCTAAATATTGAATGAAAATATCAGGTGCTTGCACTGATGGATCAGAATCGACAGTGGATTGGAAGAATGCAGTTAAAGAAGCATCACGAAATCTCGTTGCGGCAATTCAAAGTGCACCTTTAACGCCCCCGCCACCGGATGCGGAAATAGTTGATGTATTGCTACAATGGATGTTGCCGGTAAGGGGAAAATTAATGTGAAAATTTTGATAAATTTAAATATTATTTTTATAATTAAACTTTTGATTTAAAATGTCAATCGCTGTAAAAATATTAAACACTGCGATCTAATTATTATTTACATTAATGTGACAATTAACATTTTATAATAGATTAAATTATATTGAATTGCGTCTACCAATTAATATTGAATAAAGTAGTTGGGAGAATAAAAAATAGAGAACTGTTTTCTATTTATAACTACAGTATTGAAGAGAGTATGTCGTGGCGATATTTATTTTTAGACAGACTAAACGAAGAAGTGTAAGACACATCCCGTGTGCGAAGACGTCGCACAATCGTTGGAGAAAGATATCATTCACACGTCTGAAACATTTTGCTCATTTTTTATATATATATATTTTTTTCATTTTATAACGCGAATGTGGCTTCTTCATCTCAATTTTCTTTCTTATATGAACGGTATATTCCGTTCATTCTATTGTGTAAAAGTGTTCGATGAACGACGATAAAATATAATTTTGCTGTGTGTGTAAGTGTTTGATTTTTTATTTTGTTTATAAAAAAAAAAGGAAAAAAGTGTTGTGCAAATAAAATAAAACTATGGATGGTGGAAATAAATGGACAAATGATTGTTCCATTGAACGACATCAAGATCTTCACCCAATACTAGAAGAGGAGGATAAAAACTTATCAAGAGGTGAACATTTTATTTTTGCCAAGTGCCATTTTGAACTACTTCATATTTTCTCATCTCTTTTTGTTTTTTATTTCATCATAAATTATATTGTGCATAGAATAAAGAACAATGTCAACTCAATCTTTGAATTATATCTTTTAGATCCGCAATCGGAATCGTCGGATTCCACCGTTAAGCCATGGAATTCTCGTTGGACACCATCAGATGCCTATGACTCTTCTTCAACTGATACATCAACAACTGAAGAAGGGCCGGAACAAAATTATATTAATGGTTGTTTATCCCGTCCATGTGAACATACGAAAAAATTAATACAACAAAACATATCTGGTTTCAACACAGCTACAAATATTTGTCATGCCGGAAATTTTTTTCTCAAGTAAATTCTTTGTGAAAAAAATTAGTTATCCAATATAGTTTATAAATGAGAAACTATTCAATTAATTAATTCATTCGTTTATTGAAACATATTTTTGTTTCTCTTCTTAGCGAATCGCTATGTCGTCCGGCGCTTGAAAATTCACACTACGATTGTTATAAAGTGAATCATGGTTTATTGAAACATCAGGCACAATTTAATAAAAATGGAGGATTAACAATGAATCAATTTCAAAATTCGAATTTACGTTTGAATGATGCAGTTGTTGGCGGCGGCGGTCGATCCGGTGTTGGTGGTGGTTCACTTGACAGACGTCGACGTCATTTACGGAATAAACATGAGAGAGATCAACGTGCAAGATCCCAAAGTGATCTTCAATATTGCGATAGAGAAAATATATCAGCGGCACAAAAATTACCATTGCATTATTGTTCATTGCAACAATTTCATTGTCAATGTGCGAGTGCACCATTCGTCAATTGTTACAGTAATCAAACAGAGGTATATCAGGAAATTTTCACCATTGGATGATTTGTCCGATACTTTGTCTCTTCAATCATAACCTCAAAGTTCTTATTGATCTTGTAAAACAAAATATATTTCATTATTTATATTAGTTAAGAATAAATTTTATGAAAATAAAGGGGAAGAAAAATTCTGTATCATAGAATTGAAATTTTTTGATGTGAAACAATCGATATATTTATTCATTTATCTATTTAATTATTTATTTATTTACTTATTACCTCTCCCTCATTTTTTATTCCGTCTTTTATTGTATTTTATTTATTTTCTAATTTTTCAGGAACGATTGAGGAAATTAGAAAGTGAACGGATGGGTCTGCATATGGAAGTGTCAGTTTTATCAGAACAAGTGGACGCACAATCTAGCAAAATTGTTGAACTTGAGAATTCACTTCAGGAAAAGAAAGACTGCCTTCGTCAAATGGAAGACAATTTGCAAAAAGTTCGTTTTCACTTTTTTATCACATGTTTTATTTTATAATAGTGAAGCAATGAGACAATTCTTCCATTCTTACAATTAAATTGATGGAAATTTTGCAGGAAATCCTGTCAAAAAGTGCATTGGAAACTCAAAAACTCGAGCTATTAACATCTCTATCGGAAATGAAATTGCGACAAGCAAGTTTGGAACACGAGAATATAACATTGCGTAATGCAACGTCTATTGCAAGTGTAAGAATAAAACTGAACAAATAAACAATTGAATAATTAATAGTATTTGCAATAATTAAATAATGTTTTAGGGCGAAAAATTTAGCAGACATACAGGTCAATATAGCAGTTTACCGCGGCCACCAACAGTCACGAAGAAAGGCGTTGCATTTGGTAAGATTAATAATCATCATCATCATCGTCATCATCATTGTCATCATCCTGATGAGTATTCAGATATATTGACAACTGTACCAATCAGCGTTAAAGGAACATCGGGTCGATGTCTATCAGCTCCAATTTTAGGTTTTAATACAAACACACGAGTCAGATTTTCATATTTTTCGTTAACCAGAGCATTTTCTGCACAGAAATTTAACTGCATCGCCTGCATTAACGACTATTTACATTTAAAGTAATCATGAGTTAGGAATGATATAGTTGTTACTTTGCTTAAGGGGCATTACTAGTGTGACTGTTCAGCAAAAGTTATAAATTTGTTTGAAAATATTAAATTTTCAACGACTCATGCGCAATATTCCGAGTCTTGAACAAAATAGTTGTCCTATTACTGAAGTGATTGCCGTCTTTAAAGTGTTTGAAATCAAAGAACAAATTTGTTGAACTGAAAGGTATTGCCTGTATCATGAATTACGATTACGAAAAAAAACTGAAAATCCAATAAAATGATGGAGTTTTGAAAAAAAATACTCAATTTCGCTTGAAATTCTGGTCGTTTGTTTCATAGCAAAATTACCTTTTTTATTCAAGCAAAAAATGGCTAGTTCATAGTATGGTGGAACCGATAATAAACACACTGAGATAAAATTCTAGTCAATCGCATAATTTGAATTAGAGTTAGAACTGCATCAAATTTGCAAAGCGTCATTTTGAGAAAAACGCATTCAAAGATAAATGTTTCCACGTTTTTAACCGACAAACAGCCGCTTTTAAAAGGCTGCAACTGAAATCAATACGAGAATATTAATATATTTTTTTTGAAGGTAGAGGCCATCGAAAAAAGGAAAAAAAAATTGATTTTTTGAATATGTCACACAAGTCGTGCCCCTTAAAGTCCTATTAACCGAAATTTCGTTCCACTAAACACATGAAAATTCGTGTTTGTATGTTTGGTTATTGTCTTTAAAATTAATTATTAATTTTATTTGTAATCGTTTTTATATTGTTTTTTGGTTTTAATTGTCTTACTCACGAATGTTTAGCAGAGGAAGAGCGAACAGTGATCGCAGAAGGAAATCAACAGGAAGAAATGTATTCACCGAAGCCTTTGAGCGAATTGTCAATGGAAGAAATTGAGGATTGGCTTGGACGATTGGGATTGGAATCTTACGCACCGGAATTGCGTCGATGGGGTGCAACTGGTGTGAAATTACTCGATGCGACACATCATCAAATTGAAAAAGAATTGGATATTAAAAATTGTTTGCATAGAAAAAAGCTCATGTATGCTATTGAATGTGAACGATGTAACACAGTGGGTTTCCTCGGCTCCGAAAAGGTATTTTCATTCTCTCATGCAATTACTACCTGAATAACATTATAAATATTCAAATATCTATTATTTTGCCGCGCATTTAAAGATGGACAATCCCGCTGTACTTCGTTGGTTGGACGATATTGGATTGCCACAACACAAAGAATCATTTCATAATGCAAAAGTAGACGGTCGTGTATTGCATCGATTAACAACTGAAGATTTATTGAGTCTTGGTGTTACTGCACAATTGCACGCAGCAAGTTTACGTCGTGGTATACAAATTTTACGCGAATTAAATTTTGAATTTGATAATTTGGAGCGTCGCTCAGCGAATGGTAATGGCGCAGATGGTAGCAATGTTGCATTATGGACGAATCATCGAGTAATGGAGTGGCTTCGTGTTGTTGATCTTGCTGAATATGCGCCGAATATGAGAGGATCGGGTGTTCATGGTGGATTGATAATACACGAGGGTCGTTTTACATCTGAATTACTCGCTACATTACTGAGTATTCCGCCATCAAAGACACTATTACGTCGTCATCTTACAACACACTTTAATCAAATACTTGGTAGAGAAGTTGTTCAACATAAACGTGAAGTTGAAAGTACACTTGGATTTATTCCGTTGACTCTTACTGCTAGATTAAAAGTAAGTGAAGAATAATTTTTGTGGTTATGTACCATTATGATATTGCATTTTGTATTATTGTTTTATGTGATGTTATTATCTATAGGTGCCAAAGAAATCGCAATTCACATTGAAACGTAAGAAGAGTAAGAGCGAAATGGATTATGGAAATTTAGTTTGTCCATTGGAATCGTCACCACCAGGTACACCATCGACTCCTTCATCATCTCCGGGCAGCCCTAACCTCAATTCACCCACAATTTAATATTTGTCTAAATTTGCCATCATCAGCTTCAGATGTCATCTCATAGAAACTAACTTTCGTAAGTTCTAACTCGACTAACTTAAATAGCTGAACTAAAAAGCAAGTAATTATTAGTATTTAATATTAATAATTAATATTTATACAAATAATAACTGGTTTGAGACGTAAATCATTGATTTCATAACGCAAAAACTCGATAATTCGCTTTTTCATCTACTGCTTCAAATTTTTTATCATTTATTGAACAAAACTGATTGGATTTTTTGGTTAATTATGAGAATCTCTTATGTTTTTCGCAGATTTGGAAGTTGTTGAACACAGAAGAGTTATTGGATGCATATAAATCACTAAACATTCGTGAATTTTCTTCTAATTGAATGAATAAAAAATATTAAAATATTTCTTGGGACCAATTTATTATATTGGAATAATTATATTATTGATGCAGTCGAATCAAGATTGATTCTTATAATTACATAAATATATATTACTTTGTGTGCGACAATATTTACAAGTAAGAGATATATTAGTTTGTCGTTTTTAATATTATTTTGTAATTCTTCAGTGCCTAAACAAAACTATATCATATAAATAATGGAAATCATTAAACGTTAAATGTGTTATTGCGAATATAAAAAATTGCGTATGAATTTTGTAGATTTTTTGCTGTGAATTTTTATGAATAATCGACAATAATCAAATTATTCCGAATTATTTATAACTATTATATATGAAATTATTGAACATTTAATATTTTAGCGATGATAAATATTTTGAACAGGAATAAAAGTAAATAAATGGTTAAATCAATATATGGTAAAAATTGTGGATGATTCCGTGTTTAATTTATGACCGCTATTGTATTTTCCTCTTTTTCTCTCCCTGTATGCGGAACAAAAATATTTCATTATAAATTAAAAGAATAAATATTGAATTTGAAATTGAGTAAATATAGTAAATTTTTGTCTTATGTCATGCAGATATTTACACAAAACGATAAGGTAGATGACTAAGCTGTGCCAAGTAAAACATGATAAAAGTTTGTATAGGAACAAAACGTTACAAAGATGAAAAATCGTAATTAAATTGATCATACAAAAAAAAAAATAAAGAAGAATTAAAACATACCTAAATAGCATTATCATATTTAATTCATTCAAAATAGTCTCAGCGACCATCGGAACATCATTCGGATGAAGAGTTTCAGACAATTTCCGTATTTGATTAACAATTCTATCATAATTGTCAATATTAACCTCAAAAATTAATTTATATATGCAATATATATTGTTTTGATTATTAAATATACTTATCAAATATACTTACAACTTTTTTTGCAAGATTCGATAATGCATCCGAATTGTTTATTGAAATTCTACTGCTTTGATAATGAGCCGTGAGCCATCCATATTTGGTTGTATTTTCAATTATCCGCCATTTATCTCGCATAATTGCTATAATCTTGATAAGAAAATACAAAATTAATTGAATGTACTTGTAAAAGTTTTTGACAATTGAAATTATTACCGCTTCGAGAAAAGAATTATCATCGCATAAAAACATTTTGTATTATTACAACTGGAAACATCTACGAAACACCTGTATATATTGCATACTATCGATCCAATATAAAATTTTTTATCTTAGAAATTGATTAAAAAAACATTATGAGTGCTGATAAAGATATGAAACAGCTGTACGTTGTCAGTTTTGGCTACATTTTCACCATCATTTTTTTTTCTCGCCCTCCTGAATTCGCCTCACGTCATGTCATTGAAAAAAAAATTAATTGCACACAACTTCAAAGTAAATTCTAAAATGTTTTTCGATCAAATAAAAATTACAATGTTTATTTCTCAGTCGCGTAATATCTTTGCTTATTACACATTTTTGTTCATAAAAATTGAGAACAATGTAAATAATTCGATTGCAATCACAAATTGAATCAGAGAAAAAAAAGACAGTGAATAAAATAGGAAATTAATATTATCCATTTAATTTTGTTGGTGATATGGAGCAACAACAATGTTGTCACAATATAATTGCACATGTCATCGCAGACAGAATTGAATCAAACATCGTCCGAGGAAACGACATTGAAAGCACGTGGATACAAAATTTTAAAAAAATTGGGCGAGGGATCATTTGCAAAGGTAAATCGTATTATTAATGATTATTTCCTCATAAATCCTATATATATATATATATATATATATTTTCCTATTTTATTAATTGTATATATATGTATATGTATAAAATTCATAATATTATTTATAACAAAAGGTTTTTCTCGCGGAATATAAACCCAATGACGATCCCGATCGCAACAATACATTGGCGTGTAAAATTGTCGATACATCAAAGGCACCTAAAGATGTTATTCGAAAATTTTTACCACGTGAATTAGATATTTTAGTGAAACTCAATCATCCACATCTCGTTCAAGTTCACAGTATTTTTCAAAGACGTACGAAATTTTTTATTTTTATGAGGTTTGCGGAAAATGGTGATATGCTGGATTATATTTTGAAAAAGGGGCCAGTTGGTGAAAATCAAGCGCGCATTTGGCTACGTCAATTGGCATTGGGTAATTGAAAAACAATTTTCCATCTAAACAAATAACAATTGACAAATAATTATTGAAATTCATACAGGTCTGCAGTATTTACATGAAATGGAGATTGCACATCGCGATATAAAATGTGAAAATGTATTGTTAACTGTTAATTGCAATGCAAAACTCGCTGATTTTGGTTTTGCACGTTATGTAACGGATTCACGTGGTAAAAGAGTATTGAGTGATACATTTTGCGGTTCATTGTTGTATGCAGCGCCAGAAATACTTCGTGCAACACCATACAATCCAAAAATAGCGGATTTATGGTCACTCGGTGTAATATTATATATAATATTGAATAAAGCTATGCCATTTGACGACACAAATCTTACACGTTTATATGAATTACAATCGAATCGTCGATGGAAATTTCGTCGTAAAGTTGCAGATACACTCAGCGATAAAGTTAAAAAAGTCGTTACAAATTTAATGGAACCCGACACAATGAAACGATGGCGAGTCGATCAAGTTATCCATAGCAATTGGGTGGCAATGGATCCACGTTTAGTTGTACTTACACCAACAGAACAGGCTGCACTTAATAATGCAATACACGATCGAAAAAAGAATGAAGAAAAATATACAAACAAGCACACGGTAATGCTTTAATTTATTGCCAATTTTATTTTTATTTATCATTTGGATATTGTGCATATTAATAATAATTATTATTACAATTATTGTGCAGATAATATATAAAGTTGATCAGGAGAAGAATAAAAATAATTCAAGTGATATTAATGAAGAGATAGAAAATGTTATTAACATCAAAGAAGCTGCCAATGAAACATGTATGAGTTCAGCAATTATGGGAAACCATAATTCACATAATATTAAATAAACAAATTTATAATGCCACTGTGTTTGTATAGTGACCGCCATAATTACTACAATTATATGCTAAATTTTATTGTCAAATATTTTACTGTTCACAATTATTTTTGTCAATACATCATATATATATATATATATATATATATATATATATATGAAGATGAGGGATATTTATTGCCTTGATCTCCGATGTTCAGGTATTACCATAATAATAATTATGGTGACCGCCTGAATTTTTCTCAATGCCATAAAAATCGGTATTGTAAAACCAGAATATTGGAAAAACCCCAATAATTTTCATGCCTAAATTCAAAAATTGCTGCTTCACGGATTTTATTTGAAGTAATAGAATTAGGGGTAAACAGTCAGTGAATGACTGCCCGCGCATCAGAGTATACATCCTCTATACAAACAAAATAATACACATGTTTAAATTAATCATAACATTGAATAAATAATAATACAATATATTATTTATAATATATTTTTAATATAAAAAAAAAAAATTCGAAAAATCCCGCGAAATATTTGGACGTTGCCAACATACATAAACATAATACAATAATATTCGAAGAATAAGAGAAAAAAAAGGGCGGCATTGGCAACAGCGCGAGTCAAAAGTGTCAACTCAAACAATATAATACAACTCGCTCGTAACATGCTTATTGCAGACTAGACGAGAAAGAACAAAGAACATTGGATAAATAGAGTGAGAAAGAGCACGTGTGTGACGTCTGGTGGTTTATCAGTGTCTCAAACAATAATACACGCATGGAATAAGAGCCTTTTCATTTGTGGCATATAACGAATTATCAGTCGTGTATATTTGGCTGTGTGTGAGATTTATTCATATACTTACTTATACTATATAACGAATAAGAGCGACAAAAAAAAAAAAAAATAAAAAAACCTAAGTGTATATTATTACATAAAATGAGTTAATAGAAGATATGGGACAATATAATTATTCAATTTTTTATTTCAGATAACATGTGCGATTTTAGTGTGGAGAATACATGTGTGAAATAAATAAATATATTTAATAGCATTTTAATGCAATAGCTAAAGGCATACACGTTCGTTTTTAGTATACATTATTTATGATCTAGAAACAAGAAATACCCATTTTTCAATAATAATAACGTGTTAACGTGTACAAAGTTATATTGCTAGAGGTAAAAACTGTAATATGAAAATAATGGAAACGTGGAGGAGTGTGCTTATGGATTGGGTAAGTAATTTATATTTATGTATACTTAGTTGTTTAATTGATGAATAAAATTTTTCAATGTCGGTTATTTTCAATTTTATATTTGTTATTGATAAGTATATTTTGTAATAGTTGGATTTATTGGGTTTTATATTGGGTGGTAATGTGAATATGAAATGAACTATTGTAGTCAGTTGTGCGAAAAAGTTTTTACTCGAGTCAATTGTATCTATTTGAATAGATAAAAATGGCTGTTTATTATCAGTTTATCAATGAGACCAACAGTTTGGAATGTGTTCTTATAGGTTTGCATGGGATATAATATTATTTCAAACTATAGCTTATTGAATAATGATATTGCAATATTTATTGACTATTATTATGGGCATTATTTATTTAAATAGTGAATATAATTTTTTGTGTAGTTTTTTTTTTCATTTTTTTTATTTATTTTCAGGTTAATTCTGTGAATATTGATAAAATACCAGTGTTGAATTCCCAACTTATGCCCGATGAAACATTTTTTTTTCTTTTCATGAAATCTCTGTATGTAAAATAATATATATATATATATATTTGTTGTACTAGTTTTATTCGTTTGAATTTGATATTTTTCATTCTATTTTTGTTCTTATCTGTTTTTTTTCCTCAAGGAGTGTTCAAAGTTTGGACATCACAACAAAACAGAGATTGATGAAATTTGTCGAAAGTAATTGTCGTTTTATAATTTTTTTTTTTCTTCTTTTCCGCTTTATTTTTCTTTTGTTTAATTGAATTTTTATGTCTGTGTCAGCAGTGAAGGCTGTCGATACAATAATACAAAAGAAAAATACATTTTCAAATGTCATAAAGATATATTTATATTGGCGACAATGAATTATCGGTTGTAAATGATTGAACAAATTTATTTTGCAGTTTACCGTTCAAGGTGTGCAGCTGGTGAGGTGTTTATGAGCGAAAATATCGATGGAATATATTTAAGTTCATTGTTGCTTGTTAATTCCTCATTAGCGGAGGGATTTCATCGTTTTTTAATGGCCAACCTCGATCCAATAACAAAAAATCATGTGGACATGTATCTATCATTAATTTTGTCAACACGTGATCGTATTTCGAAAGAGATTATTGAAATGGTCGTAACACAAACTAAAGAAACTTTGGTAAAATACAATCAATGTAATCCAATTGATTTGTCTCATCGGCAATTAAATGATAATGAAAAAATAAAACTTGAAAATTTTTCACGCATTGACAATGAAAATACTATATTAAAAAATGAATTAACAAATTGCCAAATGGAAACGAAAATTATTGCCGAACATGCAATAAAAATTCAAGAAAAATTGCAACAATCATTGAATGAAATTGAACAATTGAAATGTAAATATGAAACAATTGAAAGTAAATATCACAAAGCGTCACAGTGCATTTCAACTTACGCATCATCAATAAATTCAATACATACAATGGCAAAAAAATTAGTTATTGAGCGTAATTCATTGAAACATCGTGTCAATGAACTTGAAGAAAAATTACAAAATAATATAAATAAAATGCCACCATGTGAAAGTATCATCGCACCAACTCGTAACGATGAACATTCTAATGATAATCGACTGTCAAATTCGAGCATTAATAATAATAATAATAATAATAATAATAATAAATTACAAATTCTTCAAGTAAGGTTAGAACGTTTGGATCAAAAAATTATTGATGCCGTCTCTCACCATAATAGTAACAGATGCGTAAAAAATATTGAAATGTCGGAATGTGTTGCACCAATGAAAGCTAAACGTGAACGTATTCATGGACGTGACTGTTGGAAAATTGTTCCTTATTCACGTACACAAGAGAGAAATACATTAATTGTTAAAAAATACCGTAAAACAGACCGCAATAATAATAATAATAATAATAATAATAATGATGATTCTAATGATAATTGTGACGTGAGTTATAATGACAATGAAAAACGGTAATTTATGATAATATAGCAATATTTTATTTTTCCATTCGTTCAATCGATAAACAGAAAAATGAAAAGTATATATATATATATATTTTTTTCCCCCAAAGAAATGAATTTTTAAATGCATATTTTTAAGATGACTGTGATGATAAATATCAACCCATGAAAACGATTAAATGATTGGAATATATATGACAAAGATGTGAGAAGTACGTTCGAAAAATGACAAAATACAATTTTGTTATTTTATTATTAAATATAAAAGTATTGCTATTATTATTCTTAAATTTATAAAAATACGTCATTCTAATTTGTATTTGTTAGCAGCTATTTTTTATTTAGTATTTATATTAAACCAAAAAAGAAGAAGAAGACGAAAAAAAAATAATAATAAATGAGAAAGGAAAATTATTGCTACTTTATAATTTAATGTTCATGTTTATTTTTTGTTTTTTTTATTATGTGTAAGAAAATAAAGATATAAATCAATTTTGACAATAAATAACGCATTATAGTATTATTTCGATATATATATGTATATATAAATAATGAAAAATTATCAATCAATTATCTATGTACCGTAGCTTCAGATAAGTAGTTTGATTGTCATTTTTATTTTTTTTATCGATTAATTTAATGTAGAAATTGTTGTCTAAGACAAATGCATCAGTAAATGTGTTTAGGTTCGTGTTAATAATTTGCTTTGGCGCTGAGAGCCCACCAATCATCCAAATCCCATCATTCCGAATGAGTAAAAGTTCATTATCACCATCTTTAAGAAACTTTGAATGAGCTATTGCAATTAATTGGTGATTATTCTTATTATTATAATGAGTATTGAATAGTGGCGGTGGTGGTAATAAATATTCATGGAATTCATTCCAAATATCATAACGCAAAATAATCGTACGATCTTGAAGATCAAGAACAAACCAAACTGAATCCTGAAAATTCTTAATAGATCCTTGCGTGATATCCGGTAGATCCAACTCTGAAAAATTAATTGAATGAGTTGAATGAACGAAATTTTTATGAATTTTAAAGAATTACATTATTCAATTTGATATATGCCACTTACTTATTTCTAAATGGAATTGACGTGATTCCGGTCCATATGAGAATATAAATACACCGTTGGGGATTGAAGAAATAGCGGCAAATAATGTTACACCCTTAATATTTACGATTTCAAGATTAACTATTTTACTAATATTGAATTTTTTCTCGAAATTTATTATTATTTCGTTATTGTTACATGTCAATGTCATTTGTTCGATGTGGCAATTGCCTAAATTCTCTAAAAAAATTAATTTGGACGTTTTCATCGATGATGTATTTGAAATAAATGACGACTTATTTGTATCCCATTTATTATCATCAGTAAATTCAAGTTTGTTCCAATGAATAACGTGATTAGACATAGTATCAAATGTTATTTTTGTGGCTTCATATAATCGTTTGATATCCCGTGTTAACATCTCTAAATTCATTAAAAAATAGCTGGAATTCCAATTATTATTGTTTATCAAATGGACTTGTTGATATCGGCCATTAAGTGTCGCATTACCAAGAATTTTCAATTGACCTTCGAAATAAAATGGATTCAGTATTGATTGTGCAGTTAATGATGACTTTATCAATTGATTATTCATTAAATTCATTATATTTATGTCATTAATAAGATTTGTATCAGGTATAATTAAATCACGAGACGTCAATGAACCTTTAATAATTTTTCGTCCACGAAAATATGGATTTTTTTTACTCTTTTGAAAGCATTTTTCGATTTTATTTCCTGCAATTTTACCCTGCACTCTCAAATTCATTATACTTACATTTGTAAATATTTTTTTTCCAGTAATAATAATATTTTTGGAGGTATTATTATTGTAATTTGTATTGTTTATCATAATTGCATTTCGAATTAACTCACTGAATTTTGAATAATTTGAAACATTATTGGCAATCAAATTATCAAAAATTTTCGTGGCCGATATCACATTCTTTTTACTATCTTTTCTCACAATATCTTTATCTAAATTTAAATCATTTATTTTTCCCTTTATTGCAATGAAATCAGTTGAAATAATTTTTTCAAACTGCCAATTATTCAAGTGGATCAATTTTTTCTTACACTTTTGAAATGAATGGTACTCCAAATTGTATAAATTCGTTGATGAGTGTGAAATTATTTTTGACTTTGATGATCCAATTATACTGTTTAAAACGTGAACACGATCAAATGTAAAAATTTGGGTAATATTTTGAGCCCGCGATTTAGACAAAATTTTATTTTTAAATTCATTCCATGAATTAATAACACCATTATTATCTATTGGCGTATTTAAATGATTCCTAACCTCAATTGCACCCCCTCCATCAATGGCGACATTACGAAATGTAAATAATTTCCCTGACAATATTGCCGGTTTATTTTTCATCCAAACATTATCTAACAAATGTTTAACTCTCCAACTATTAATGTTTTGAATTGTTGGCTCTTTCTCAAACGTCACATTGCCATTAATAATTAAATCAACACCGAATTCAGTATTGTTAACCAATGGAAGATATAAAATGTCCAAATTTTTTGTTTTAATTTTTCCAACAATTGATTTCTCACCGAAATTGTAATTCAACTCATTACCATTCGGAAAATTGATTGGTAACTCTTTGGCGAATATTTCATTCACTACTAAATCACCAGTGAATGTAACATTAACGGAAGAAATGCTCTTATTGTGAATCCTTATAGCATTCTTCATGAAATCATCAATTGGTGTACCATTAATTCTACCGATAAAAAATTTCTTTCTCGCGTCTATTCTTCGAATTTTTCGCGGTAATGGCACAATAAATCCTTTGTATGTCTTCACAGCATTATTAACTGATAAATTTTTCAATATAATTGGACCACGTAATACTCCACGTCCAATCCACTTTCCAAAATCATAATTCAAATTGTTAAATGCAATTTCATCATTTGTCGTAATCCCCTGAGGATTTATCAATTTATTCCAACTAGAAATGGACATTATTAAATTTTGAATTGCATTATCCATTCTCGTACCACCCATTATTGCATGAGTATTTAAATTTTTTATTGAAGCACGATCAACTGCAATACTTGTAGTAAATATATCGTCCATAATTGCAACGCGTGTACAAATAGAATTTTTAAATTTTGTAACAGAAATAATATCACGAATTCCCGGAGATAATTTAACATTATGTGGAATTTTTTTTAATCCTGTAACATTAAAAATCCCATAATTTTTCACTGTCAACCAATTCCTAGATGATTCCAATGCATAAACATTATTCCAATTAATTTGTTCCATTTGTAATTTCATATGAATTAAAATATCAAATGAATTGAGCGGAATACGATTGGATTTAATACGTTTGTACGAATGTTTCTGTTGCAATCCAATAATATCATTGGCTTCAAGCCACTCCATAATTTGTACATATTCCAAATGACGTTGAAAATTGCGAGTTAAAGTAATTGGCTGTTGATAATGAACAATTGGTCCAAAATAATCAACACCTGTACCATTTAAATGGCCATACATTTCAATTGAATTAATTATTTTTACTTTGGATGTTGATAAAGTTCCCATTATTTCATACACGCCCGTTGAATTGATTGGTAGGAATAAACCGCCTGATAAAATATCCAATTCATTTATTGTTATGTAATTTGTTGTGATATTTTGATGAGTTAAATTGAATCCAACGTCCAGCGATGGAATATTTACATCAATTGTTTTAACACTTTTAATTGAATGTATTCCAGTTATTATTTGACAATTATTTTCAGTGCCATTGTTATTTATCTTCAAGAGATCGTCAATTAGATTTTTAAATGATGGAATACCATTAATCAATCCCTTGACTTCAATTATTTCATAATTTACTGCTGGGATTGGACAAAAAAAATTAACATTTGATGTTATTGTTACATTTCGTATTTCAAAATTTAATTGATTCGCTCTGTTTTGTGTAAAATATTGAATTACATCTTGTATTATCTCGTTATCTGATTGTGATTTTACACTTTTGGCAAAAACATTAGACAATGCATGAATTTTTTTCCCTTCTAAATGACTCAATGTCACATTTTCAATACTCATTTTTGTATTAATTATTTCTTTTAATTCACTTATTTGCCATTGAAAATTATCGTGTATTGTTGACAATATTTTGAGGTTAGTTATTGAATTGATATTGTTTCTATGGGATTGTTCAGTCGGATATCTTGATAAAATCATTTCTGGCTTTAATTCTGGCATTGTTACTATTATTTTGTCACACCACTCTGTGATTCTTTCATTGTAATTCATTTGTGAGGTGTTCCATACATTTGAATGATTCTTCGACATTTCAAAATAACTTAATCTATTGAATCCTGAAACGAAAAAAAAAAAAATACATATAAATAAATGAAGAGTTTGAATTACTCTAACATGAATTTTGCATTTATCTCAATATTTTGTTTCATTCTATTTGATAAAGTTTATTCAAATAAATAATTTCCCGCGTTGGACTTTCCATTATGCGCGCGCATAATCATAAAGATAATTTATTTTCTTTCATCAGCTGCTCATTTTAAAAATCGTGAGATTCAATGTATCATTCAAGTTCATATATTTTCGTTTGACAATTGAAATTACGTCAACTGTAATAAATTGTATTTCCCATTCGAACTCGACAGAAAACAATGGAAACGAAAACGTTGCATTTATACTGATAGAAAAAAAATATGGCGACAGATATAAATGCCGATAATTTATTTTTTTTTAATCGTGTATCATTTACTCACAATAATTTATTTCACACGCAATATATCAATGTGATTTCTCATAACAAGAAACCATATGTTTATTGTGTGTTGATGACCAATAAAAAATTCGATTGAAATATTTACACCGTGGATATAAATCATGTCGAATACAAAAGAGATACGTGAACATTTAACAAATCAAATTGTTGAACTTGAAACATTACAATCAGTTTATCCAGAAGAATTGACAATAATTGATCATGGATTATTGGCGGATATCAATGAATTTATTGACGGCAAACATGAAATTATACCACAAAGTTTGGAATATTCAGTGCAAATTAATGTACCTGAGGTAATAAATCAAATCATTCTTAATCAATAAATCAATTGTATACATCATGTTTAATCAATTATGTTGTCAATATAGGGTAGCATTGATTTATTTATTACTTTGCCAACGAGTTATCCATCGATAAAGCCGTTTGTTTATGCAAGAAGTTCATCTTTGGATCGTGTTCAACAGACAAAATTAAATGAAGCTGTATTAAAATTTATTGCGAATGAAAATAATACAGATGAGTGTTGTATATATCCAATAATTTCATGGGTACAGGACAATGTTGATGATTATATTAAAAATTCATCGAAGAAAAATGACAAATGTACGAAAATTAAAATGGAAACAATTGATAAACCACGAATATTTGCACGTTATTGGGTTTACAGTCATCACATTTACAGCAATATAAAGCGAAGAGATATTATTGATGAAGCAAAAGAAAATTCATTGTCGGGTTTTTGTTTAGTTGGTAAACCCGGTATTATTTGTATTGAAGGAGCAATTGAAAATTGTGAATATTGGTGGCACAAGGTTGGATATATTATTTTTATATGATAAAGTATGTCAATATAGACGAAATAACGTTTTTTTTTCAGGTTAGGTGCATCCACCTCAGCTAAGCTACTTTGCACATTTATTTTTTCATTACTTTTTTTAAAAATCGTTCTCTTTTATATTATTTTTGTTTTGTATTCTAGTTATAAACTACTTTCAGCGTTTGCCACTCTTCTTTGACGCAATAATCTTTACGATTGTTGAAGTTATGTTGTCTTCATTTCTTTTTTTTTTCCAGATTAAAGTGATGAATTGGCACAAAATATTATTGAAACTGATTGAACAAGAGGAATTGGACAGTAGTGACATGAATAGTATGCGAAAATTCAATGGTTTTCGACAAATATCATTTGTTACTACTGATAAACACAATGATATTGGACAATTATTAAAATATTTAACAGAGCACAACTGCCAACATGTATTTAAAGATTTTTTTGGCGTCGAGGGTAAACTACGTGAAGATATTTAAGTATTTATACGTAAAGATACAAATACATTTATTTTTTTCCACTGTCATCATCCATTTTTAATAATAAAAAACAAATAATAATAATAATATTTCATTGAATTACCTTGTTTATATTTATTCTCCTGATTCAAATTTGATTTATCAATTGGTTGTTGTTCATTCAAGTTTTTGCTCTTCTCAATCATATCTCGTACAAATTCATTCACTTTTATATCAATTAATTGAATAGTTGTATCATTTGGCGAATACAATTCTAAACAATAATGAAATAATATAAAAGCATTTTTATTTTTTTACTATTCTTTCTTATATTTATTAACTTATGAGCGTGAAATAAATTATATTGAAAAGATAACGTACTAAACTCTAATTTCAAGTCTTTAAAAAATGTATCTGTTTGTTGGAGAATTTGTTCGAATTCATTATAATTATCGTGTGCGAAAATTCCATTAACATTTTTCAATTTTATGAAAATATGAATGATTAATGAATAGAAAACTATTAACAACATTGTATTGCTTGTTGTAGAATTATACTCGGCCACATTTGAGAACTCGTATGCACAAAATGAAAGAATATTTTAATTCATTTGAAATTATCTCGGTCGGATTCATCAGTGTTTACATTTTTTTTTCTTATTTCTCTCCACTTTAAAGTAAACACAAATTAATATTAACAGATAGATATTCCGAATACAAATATAATTCAATGGAATCAATGAAACTGTCCAATGAAGCAATACCAAAATATTTAAATACAATTTTAACGAATTGTCGCGTAACGTTGAAATTCATTGGTAAGAAATTGCCCATGCATGTGTGAAGCAGGGGGTCCAAGTGTATCTTGTGCGGGGCTGTGAACTTTTATTTGTCGCATATGAGTGTCGCGGCCATTTTGATGATTACTTATAACGGCGATTTGAATCATAAATGTTCTTATTGAACGTTCATTAGTGTCTTTTATTGGTATAACAACCCAACCGCTCGGCTCATTCAAATCCATCACTTCAACCTCTTGGAGATCATTGAAATTTGTTCCCGCTCTGATACTAATCCTGTTATAATAAAGTAGAACAAAAATACAATTATATTGGTTCCTTTACTCATTCAGAATAAATAGATCGATAAACGAACTTTTTTTTTGTCTACATTCACAAGTCCCATCCAAAAAAAAAATATTTATACAAACCTACTTGGCGTATAGCTCTCATCTAATTTATAATCTGTATAAATACATATATCTCTAATTGTCGTTTTTTTTCTGAATTGAATGTTAACAAGATGTGGCAATTGTCCATCTGATTGCCAATATGTGTCTGTTATATTATCACGTAATTGATCAACACCAAATCCTGGTTTACAACTTGACAGACTCCAAATCGCATGATTTCCAACTTCACGCACACGTCCTGCCAATTCCTCCTGTACAGGATCATTTTCACTTGCTAAAAACAAATTTTTATTTTATATTCAATAATACTTCGTTGCATTTTAAATATGGTTGTGTGAACAAAAGAAAAACATGGAATATTATTTTATTTACCGCCGTTACTTGTTTTGTTACTCATATTTAGAGGTTATACAGGTTATCCATCGGCTTCAATAATTTCTCTACATGTATATACATGCATACTATACATATAATATGGCTGTCGTCGGTGTATTTTGACACGTAAACACACACAAGCATGAATGCAAAATATAAATAAAACTTTAGGAGTAAAAAAAACGTAGCATGAATATGTTTTTAAAATATGTTATAAATTAATGTGAAATAATGTTCAAACTTGAATCATATATTACGCCAGTTTTATTAAATTACGTTGGGAAATATGTGAAAAATTTTCGAGTCGAACAGTCTCAGGTACTTCTAACCTCACAATAAAAACAAAAAAGCTTAAAAAAATTATATATTAACTCATTACATTGAAATAAGTGAATATAAATTATTGCCCACTATCATTTGACTTTTGATTCAAAATAGAAATCAATGATCTCTCCTATGTATTCTTCAATCATTTCTATAGGTTTCATTATGGGGCGGTGATGCAACATTCCAAAATTTAGATCTACGCCTGGGTGTACTAAATGAACAATTTGATCTTCCATTCACATTTATTAGTGGTCACATACATGAATTATTAATTCACGTACCATGGGTAAAAATTATTTCAGAGCCAATTGTAATAACAATAAATACAATAGAATGTATATTAAAAATGAAAGACGGTGTGGAAACAGAGGACGATGTAAATATTCAATACAAACCATCCGCCGAAACAATACAGTGAGTAAACAAACAATAATACGCATCAATAAATAAATCTCAACAAAAATATAAAGTATATTTGAATAATAAATTTCTCTCTGTTTTATTGATCAAAGGGAGGAGACACCGTCGAGCTATATGAAAAGTATTGTAACAAAGGTAGTAAACAACATAACGATAAATTGCAACAATTTAATATTAAAATTTGTGGAAGAAGACATTGTATTGAGTGTAAACATAAGATTTTTAAGTATGCAAACGGTTAATGATGATTGGAAGCCAACATTCACAGATGTAAATACTGCAGACATGATATTACGTAAAGTAATGACAATTGAGGATTTAACATTGTGTTTAGATCGTATGGATGCATCAGGAAAAATTGATATCTATCAAGATCCCGTAGTGTATCGTTGCTCAATGACAATACGTTGGATAATGAACTATCAAACGAACACAATGAAACGTATTTCAATAACACGATTTGATTTGCACTGTGAAAATATGGAATTTAGTATGACAGAACAGCAAATACCAATGCTATTGCGATTAGTAACATTGCTAATGGAGTCGTCGCGTGGACAACATGGAACAATTGGCGATAGAAAATCGTCAACGAGTTCAGAAGATACGGAAAATTTGAATGACGACCATTTAAATTCAGTTATATCAATGCCAATTGTCGGCAATAATCAAGCATGGGGTTCATGGGCATGGAACACCATAACCTCAATTGTACCTGTTGATTGGAGCAATGATGCAATTGATCAGCGCACAAATTGCATGGCACAAACATTAAATTTTGGTATTTTTATTGATAATGCGACATTAACATTCAAAACAATTGAAAATGCGAAAGAGGAAACGTTTGGACATAAAAATTTTAAAATACGATATCGGCCATTCTTAACACTCAATTTATCCAATGTCGTTGGATCAATTGTAATGCAAGGTATGACATTTAGTGCAATTAAACTTGGTCTTGGTTATGTTTGTTTGATTCCACGTGGAAATTGTAGTTGTGGTTATCCAGAAGTTAAAAGTAATATCGATTCAAAACCCTACATTTGCGCTGGTGATTTAACATCAACTGATGATTATTTAAATAATTCATTGTTCGATGCGAATTCAAATGAAAATAATGGTAAAATTGGTGATTATCAACAATATATTATTGATCGTTTATCAAACAATGACAATATCGCCAATAATTTATTGAAAAAATCATCGGCATTTGTTTTTGAATATGTTCACTATATTGATTTACCTGAGGGAATTACTGATGAGCAATTGTTTGAATTTGGCGGCAATTATGAATTTAGTAATTTTCATGAGCATGATATAGTGCGTTATATCATTGGCAATTTAACAATTCGAATATGTTCGGGTGTATTACATCGTATTCCAACAATTATTCATGGAATTAAGACGAATTTGGCGTCGTGTGTAACTGAAAAAATTGAATTGACAGCCAATGAATTGCCGCCAGTTACCGTTGAAGAATTCGAATCGCTCAATGATTACATTCCAATTACAAAAACAACATTGAATATTGTTAAATTGTCAATTGATATTCAAATCGCCGATCATTTTCATGATAAACGAAAATTTAATGTTGACCAGACGAAATATTTAGAGGTTAATATACCAAATTATCCAAAATTAATTGTTGAAATGGACAAAATTAATTTTGAAATGTCAATGCCACTTTATCCATTTAGATTGGCTGCTTGCTCATCAAAACAAGAGAATTTACCAAGTAAAATGTTGGAACGATGCTATAAAAAAATGAAAATGAATGTCTTGGGATTTACATGTCAATTGAATTTAAATGAATCTGTACACACATTATTAATAATGCCATGTAATTTTGATTTGTCAACAGTGACATTAATTTATTCGCAATATTGGAATGATTCATATATGATTCGTTTACGTCACGATTTCAAAATGGATTCATTAACATTAACCAGCACCAAATCCAAACTAATGATTGTTTACACGATTTTAATATCAAGTTTTTCACCAACGACATTGAATATTGTCAATTGTTTGGCATCATCATCACTATATTACGACGCGTGTAATGAAAAAAATCCGGTCTATCTTGAATTATCATTTGAATCGATAAATTATGAAAATTCCGCGACATCAAAAATCATCTCGAAAAAATTATCAATTGGATCATTACGAATATTTGCCCTCAATGATGTCAGTCAAGCGTTTGTACTATCGGGTCCGGAATATTTAACGCTAAATAATGACGAAAAATTGTTTACCGTTCAATTAAATTATCCGACTGATTTATCGGATTCATTCAATAATGATTCGTCGATATTGATATTTAAAATAAGTGAAATACGCGCGTCACTCGATCCATTACTTCTCGATTGGTTGAGCTATCATTATATCACTTATAATTGCAATTCCATTCAAATATCGTCTGAGCATCATGGAACTGAAGAGACATCGTCCGATACGAGTACACGAAAAAAATTCCCAAGTTTACATGAAAATGTTCACAGTCCATCGGATAAAGAGCGTAAATGGAATGCATTGCCATGGATTCGACCACCGGAAAATCCAAGCAATGGCAATCAAAATAAAATGCAAATAAATTCGGGCATTCTCAAAACATTTATAAGTTGGCGACCGTGGTGGAAACAATTAATATTGAATGGCAATATAGAACCAATTGTTATTTATATACCAACAATGACAATGGATGGGGTTGGTGTTGATGGAATTGAACAGTCAAAAGATCATGCACTAATCGAGAATGATTTATTGGAAATATTTGCAATTAAAACATCACAAATAACAATACGATCGAGTAGTAGGAATGATCAATTGTCTGTTGATATAAATAAATCGAATTTCTTCAAATCATCAAATAAAACATGGAATAGATCTAATCACTTTCCATGGGTGATAAATCTCACAGATTTCCATTGCTATACAATTGATAAATGTAAAATATTGAATTTCTTCATAATGGAATCATTAAACGCGACAATTGATGCCACAATAAAACCAACTGTTACTAATATGACAACAGTAACTGCCGAAAATTCTTCGAATACATTTGGATTTTGTACATATATTGATACATCACCAATTAGAATTTCAATTTGTAAAGAGCAAATGGAATTGATTGGAATGATATTCGTTAATGTATCAAAAATTGTCGAGGAATCAATTAAATTGTGGGATAAAGATACAATTGGTAATGAACAAGAAGGTTATGTTACGTTACAAGAACGTGCGCCATTCAGTCCAACGCAAATATTGTGCACGGATACAGATACAGCATCAACTGCGTCTACATCTAATCATGAAACGGATATTGAGATTGATGGAAATGTCGATATAACATCGTGGATCCAATGGACAATAGCGAAAATCGCTATTAAATTATTTAGCAACGACAAATTATTGCCTAAAATGGAATACAAAATGATTATGGAGCTGGAGGATATTATAACATCGATTGATTGGCAATCAGTTTATTTACAGATAAAAAATAAAATAACAACAGCGACAATTTTTCATTACAAACGTTTGATTGATGAGAACAATTGGCGATTGGGTGATTGTAGCGGTTTGATAATGTCTTCACGTGATGAAATTGACTGGTTTGATACGAAAAAAATGACTGAATCGGATTTTTTAAATGTCACAATAACACGCGCCAAATCAAACAATGTTTACACGAAATGGCGTGGTGTTAAACAGCAAAAAATCCATGAAGAATATTTATTTGTTGAGAATAATTTGATGGCCGTGTCGAATTATATCACGGAAATGGTGATACAAATGCAAATGTTGGATATTTTATTGCCAGTACATATTTTACAACAGTACATAAAATTATTTAATTTTATTGGCCGTATCGATAATCAAGAGAGCAATAAATGCAATAAAAAAAATATATTACCACTTATTTATCTTGATTTTAAAGGGCTTACACTTATAATTCCGATAAATTCAATAGAAAATCAACGTCATGATTGTTTAATTTTGGAAACAGGTGATATTACAATTTTACCACGCGCTAAAAATCCAATATGTCGCGTTATTCTTCGACCAGACATTTATGAACTTGCAGCACAGGCCAATATTCTCAATACACCTGGTTCAGCAGTTGAAGATCGTCAATATCAAATAAATATAGAGAGTGCTGTTGTTTATACAACAACATTGAAGAATTATGAAGTCAGTATTACTAAACGTAAAACACAATCTCTCTATACAATGAATGAAAATCCAGCATTGGAATGGAACAAACTTGAAAGCGATGGTACCACACATCAATCATCCACTTGTGTGATTCCCCGATTTAATTTGTGTTGCATAGTGGCGCCACCAATTATATTCAAATCTGATGTAATTGTTTGTGGTAGCGCTATTGAAATAACATTTCTCACTGATATTAAAATAATGTTAAATCTGGAGCAGATTCAATTGTTATCGATGCTTCATAATCAATTTGAACAATTGGAATTTGAGGTTAGAGTGGAAAAATCGCCGTGCAATTTTATGAAAGACGATAATGAATCGTCTAGTGTTGCTGTATTGAAACAAGCTAATGAAGTTTGTATGAAATCCATTCATGAATCTGTTCAGGATTCGGGTGTTGACGTTGATATATCAAGTATTGATGTGGGTCTTCGTGTGCAATTGGAAAATAATAAAATGTCTATGCCACAATTTGAATATCTAATTAATGGCGGTGAAATTTCCGTTATTATTTATGATACAGCTGGAGTTGAGGAGTATTATCCATTGATAAGTGTGATAATCAATCAATTTAATGCATATATTTCACAATTAAATTCAATGAAAATGTTTCGTATTAATTGTTTTGATGTTTCAATTGCATATGGCGATGATAAATGTAAAATTCCAAAAGTATTGGAAGTCAGTGACTTTACAAAATTTATAATTGAAACGAAAAATGGTGATCCACACCCAAATACTGGTATACCACCGTCATTTTTGGAATTCAAATGGGAAAATGATGGTGGAAAGTCGAAAATTTTCATTGACATGGGTCGTCCAACTAAAATTAACTTTACACTAACAACAATTGACCAATTGAATGTTATTGAAAGGAAAATAAGTGATTGTTTGATTGTAAATCGTGAAATAATTTCGGATACATCAACATCAATTCATGATTGGATAATAAAGGACAAAAAGATCGTTGCGCCCGAAGTAAATTTAAAAACAAAACAAATAGTAATGATGTTTAAAAGTGATTGTGGTGCTGAAATAATCGGTAGTTTAACAGAGTCCACCGTCATTTTATCAAATAAACCACGAAAATTTCATGGAAACGTTTCACTAACATCAACTATGATAACTACAACAAACATCGACAATATTTGCAATAAACCACTTTTAAATCCGTTCTCATGCCACTTTGTCATCAATACCGTATGGGAATCTTGGCAGGACATCAATGACATTCCTGTGATACGAATTCAAGCATTTAGCGATGAAATTCATTTCAACATCGATCCAAATCAAATAAAAGTTCTTCAAAATATTCTGCATGATTTATCCACACTGCAAAATAAATTATTTACTAATGAAACTAAACAACAGAATGTAAAATTATCACCATCATCATCATCGTCATCATCGTCGTCGTCGTCGTCATCATCATCAACTGAACAATATTATCAGGATGATTTGAAAGCTGGTGCATTTCATTTCGCTGATGGTGCACCAGATCAATTGCCATTACCATATCAAGTTGTATTCTCAGCATTTCCACGTCAAATAATGTCATGGCGATATCCACAACCGCGTTTACTAACTCAACTATCAATAACCGAAGTATTATTTGAAATAATTGACGAGCTCAATGTGGATTTGGACAAAATCATTTGCATTATTGAATATTGGAATGATAATTTAATGGCGTATCAACGTTACATTGAATTTAATTTGAGAGAAATTGATAATTCGACGAGATTACCAAATAAATTTCCAACACGCGCTGTTGCATGTCTTTGGCGCGCAATTATAACACAATTGGACAATGATGTCAGTGCAGTATCGGCACGTGATTTAGCTGGTTGTATTCGTATCGATTCGTATTTCAATTCTTCATTGATACCAATATTGGAAGTGACAGGTAACATTGAAACCATTAAATTATCACTATTCAACAATATGAATATGAATATTTATAAAAAAAATCTTCCTGCGCCTTTGGATAATTTTCAATTGAACGAATGTCTACCAACATATTCAAATTTTTCATGTTTTTATATGAAAAACACTGTAATAAATTTTAATCGGTGGTATAATGACGCCATGTTAATTGATTTCACCGCAAATTTGGGAATTCATATACTCGATCATGGCACAATGTTTATGCAAGAATTGTTGGAACAATTGGAAATGAATATACAAGTAACAGTGGCGGATGAAATGAATTGTTTGATAATGTGCAAAGATGTATGGATTAAATTTGGCCCGGAAGTCTCGCATACTATTACAATGTCATTGGATTTGTGGCAGGTAGCACTTGGCAATTGTGATAATAGTGTTCTGCTAATGACTGGAATTGTCATGGTAAATGATCTAAATATACCAATACGTTTTGGACAATTTGAGAGCACTGATGGTTTTTTATTGCCGAGTCGCACGTGTCATTTTTATTCATGGCGCCATGAACGCAATCGCAAAATGATTATTGGATATGAGCGTGGAGGATTGTGGTCATGGAGTCAGCCATTTACAATTGAAAGTGGCAACAATACAAAAGCTTTAAAATTCAATTTTGATTCACCAGATTATCGTGATCATGAGCGTATTTATGTCACTGTTAAATCACTATCGCCAACACAAAAAATGATAACAATCTCTGGGCGTTTAATTATTTCAAATCAATTGAACGATCATTTTGAATTGAAATTGATTAAATTTAATATTGTGGAGGACGATGTTGTCATTGTTTCTGGACATTCGCGTGTGCCATCTTTGTTTGTTGATGAGTATGGCAATAATATGGCCATTAGATTGCGTTTTGCCAATTTACCAAATTGCTCATGGTCGGGTGATATACCATTGCATTCAAATGTTAAATGCGATCAGCCGTGGCTGGTTAAAGTTCCTACTTATGAAAAGGGACAATTTTTAAGTATTTGGGTGAGAATTGTTCAAGAAAATACAAATGAACATTGTCGCACACTCGTTATATTGAGTCCACTGTATATAATACAATCATGGCTGCCAATGGCAATTGAAATTCAAATTGAAACACCCACACTTCATACATCATTTGTAACAAAAATAAATGGCGGCTGTGAACGTGAACAGATGTATTGTCCTGGTACATTTGAGCACTTTCATCAAATTGCATTTCAACCACAATCAAAAGTCACATCGACAATGTCATGGGTTCCATTGTCATACAATACCATTGATCAACGTACATTTTTCAAGCGGCCAGATAAAGAAGACATGAACGCCATTATGGAACGTTTGGACACACAAAATAATATTATTACGTATCCATTTATCGATGATGATGTGTCATTGTGGACACCAGTTATCGATACACCAACAAATGTTCAAGTAAATTATTTCAAATTGTTTAAATTAATAATTAATTTTTTAATTTTTCGATTTATTGGATAATTGTCAATGAATTTTTTAGGTGCGATATCGCGACGCGGGATTGGAATCGAGCACATTATTATTGGAAATACGTCCGTGGTGCTTTATTTTAAATTCTCTTGGTGAAACAATTAATTTTATAACACCTAATGGCAACTCATTGTGTAAAATACCGCATAGAGGCATTGCATCACCGCCAAAAATGGAGGGAATATTTAATATTGAAATTGAATCGATTGACGGTGATAAATTTGTATCATCGCCACTTCAACTCGCACATTCTGAATGGAATCGTGGTTTTATTATGCCACAAATCAACGGATTGATACCAATGGAGGGTACAATTAAAACATCAATACATTGTGGCATTCACAAAAGTTTAATGTTAATAATCAATTCCACAATGCATGAAGATATGCGTATTTTAAAAATTACGAGCAGCCATATTGTTTGCAATTTTACGAAAAATAATTTGATTATTGCACCAATGGCTGTTAATAGTCAATTGGTAAATGTGAAAATGCCATTGGATCTTTTGGAAGATGGCGGATGTTTAAACTTGGCGCCTTGTGTTTCACAAAGTGTGGGAATACCCATTGTTAAATGGTGCAATTTAAATAATGACAATTCACGTAGTACTTCGAGTCTTTTTATTTCGCTATGTGACGCGTCTTCTAATGACAATGAAGTGAAACAGCAGCATAAGCAACAGCAACATTGGTCGTGTCCAATAAAAGTTGATCAGACAATTGGCCGTAATTGCATATCACTCCACAATGGCATGACAACAATACCAATTGTTGTGACAATACAAAAAGACCGTGAATTAACGTATATCGCCATATTAGAGGACAATAATCCGCAATTGATTATTGAAAATTCGTGTCCATTTTCGGTGATTGTTGGTGAGACAAATGCAACATGTGACGCTATTGAACCAGACGCGCCGCCATTTTGTTGGAGATGTGAAATTGAACGTGGACAATTGTATCACTATACAATGAAGAGCTTTGGCAGTCGTATACCTGATGCATCAATTGGCAATGAGTCAACATTATCATTGATGTTGATGGAAAAAAATGGTGGTTGGAAGAAAATAATTGAATTGCCACCGGAAACACCAATAAAATACGATCAATTTGTTCACGCTGGAAATTATGGTGACATTAAAATAATAGTGGAGAGTTATGGGCACGCAATTAATATACGGTTGCAGCCAAAATCACAAATGGAAGTGGCAGTTCGTGATATTAGAAGTCGATTATTGCACGAAGGCACAAAATTACCATTGAAAAATGATCGGAGTGATCATTATATGGAGAATAATCAATCAATTGTTACAAATTTGATGTCATCATCGCTGGAAAATGTCACGATTAGTGATCCAATAATGGCGTCGTCTGAAAATAATGTCGGAAATTATTTAGACAAATATCTCACGGTTTATTTTCATAGTATTAATTTAATAATAACCCAAGACCCAAATGAAAAATATAACGATGAAAGAATTGAAGTGGCCGGTATCTATTTGACAAATACAATTGTCCATGTGATATCAACAATAAAAACATTGAATGTAAAAACATTAATTGGCGATTTTCAATTCGACAATCAAATGTTTGATAATGGCGGTTTTGATTTTCCCGTTGTATTAATAAGCCAAAAACCATCAACAAATCATGAAAAAACAATTGGCTGGTCATTATCATTGGAGAGTACAATTGCAGAAATAAAGAAGAATTCATTGATAACATTGGAATTGTCATGGGACATTGTGAACAATAAAAAATCGTGTCGTGACGTAAATATAAATATTGCGCCAATAAATATCTACATCGAGGACAGATTTGTCACTCAACTGTTAGAATATTTGACCGCCATGTTGCGACCATGCATTTTAATGCCACGTGACAATCGAAAATCATTAAAAAATCATGAAACAACAGCAGCTACAACAGGAACAATAGCAAATACATTTGTTAATATACCACCGAATATTATAATCGATGCAAAAATAATGAGTTCACCGTTGCGTTTGCAACGACTCACAATTCAACCAATATCTATTTTATTAAGTGTTCATACATCAGTACGTCTCTATGTGGCATTGGATCATTCACCATTGCACTTTGGTATATTCGATCGTCGCAATTTATTTACAACACCATATAGACTTGGCAATGCATTGACAATGCATTATTTATCAGGCGCTATTTTTGGCGCTGGATGGGTTGTTGGATCATTGGAAATATTGGGCTCGCCTGGTAGTTTTGCACAAGCACTGGGTGTTGGTCTCAAAGATTTTATAGCAATGCCATTTCAGGGTTTGCTTCAAGGTCCATGGGGTTTTATCGTTGGTATAACACATGGGTCAGCGAGTTTAATGAAAAATATAACGGCGGGCACAGTGAATTCCGTTACTAAATTGGCGTCAAGTGTCGCTCGCAATCTCGATCGTTTGACATTGGATGAAGAGCATTTACAGCGACAGGAGGAATCGAGACGTGTTCGTCCACAGGGAATGGCCCAAGGGCTTTATCAAGGTTTGTCTGGCTTTGGTATTAGTATACTTGCGGCAGTTGGTGGACTTGCGCATCATCCACTGCAACATGTGTGGTCGGGTGAAGCAACAACACGCGGTTTAGTCACTGGCGTTGGACTTGGACTCGTTGGTGTTGTTACAAAACCATTGAGTGGCGCTGCTGAATTAGTTGCGTTAACTGGCCAAGGTCTTTTACATCGAACTGGTTGGAATTCATTGCCATCGTCGCGTCGATCACCAAATGCAATTGTATCAAATAAATTTATCAATACAACGAATCGCTATACGTGGAAATTGATGTCGTATTTAACCAAAAAACGCGATTGCATTATTCATTTAATCAATGGTGATTATATTGTCGGCGATGGAAATATTCCCGTAACAATTATTTTAACACGATATAATCTATTGATTATCAATACCAATGAAGATAAAATGGAGAGGGTGTTTTCATTGCGCGAATTGAATTGTTGGAATGATAATACGGATAATAAATCAATGAAATTGATTTATGTTACGAGTAATACAGAAAGAGAACATCATGTTAATTTAATTGAACAGCCGGAAATGAATCAGGAATTGCGTACGCGAATTGAACAGTATGTACTTGGTAGCAGTACCACCACCGCCGGTTTAACTGCAAATATTTCGGTTGATAGTGATCAATCGCAACCCATTGAACCAATTGTCAATAATTCAATTGAAAAACCAATGGCATTTTTGATTGATACCAATGATAAAAATTATTTAATGGCAATTATGAAAATTGTTAAGAGACAGAATCAAGGAATTGATTTCGCAGTTTTATAGTAAAGAATAATAATAATAATAATGATAATAATAATAATGATGATGATGATAATATGAATGATTAACAAATTTTTTGTATTTTGTATAGATAAAATAATTATTTTATTTTTCATACAATTAATTATTAAATTTAATAATTTGTGATGATTTGTAATTAAAATTACACTGTGGACATTGTGAATTCATGATAATGTTGTTGTTGTTGTTGCTATGTGATAATATAATTTTTCTACAAACAATGTGATTGCATGGTAATTTATAATATATCGGAAATTCACAGCAATTACAAATATATTCTCGAACAATTGTATTTGTCATTTCAATATTTTTTATATCGCTAAAACGTTTTAAATTCGATAGAACATTTGCCAAATTATTCTTAAGTCTATCATCAATTTTACAATTAATTTCCAATGTTTTTTCATTATTTTCCACCGGTAATATTTCTATTTTTGTTGCTAGTGATGGAATATGTGATAGTTTATTTATATTTTTTGTACCAATAGCGCGTGAACGTGGCCGCGTAATAATTGGCAATTTGTGCCGTGCACTTTTTTTCAATTGATGTAATTTATTTACAGACGCGTTATTTATTGTGGCTTTAACTAATACGTTATTGCTACTTTGAATATTTATAATATTTTGCTGATCGCGCAATGAATTTGATTCGAAATGAAAATTATTTTTATGTCCGAGAGTGCGCGGGAGTTTTTTTATCTCTAAATCATCCGAATTTTCGGATAAAAATTTATCAATTTTCAATTTTAATTGTATAGCAAATATTGGTTTGTGATTATTACTCAATATTATTCCCGTGAATGGATCGCTCAATGGCCGACCCCATAATCCCTCATTTTCACCATAACTCTCCAATGTACTTTGGTCAATCACTTTACCAGACGGTAAAATTATGGGTTGCAACATTATTGCCCATGTTATTGGATCTAAATATTCTTCAGGTATTACCAGTTTTTCAGATGATTTTCTGTGAATAACAATCGCGAAATAACCGGGTAAATAAGTAAATTGTTTATTTGAATAGAATATATTGACAATTGGGGGGGCTCAGAAACCAATTAGTGTAAGTCAATTTTTTTCAAAATTGCGTTCATTATATATTACTAAATTTGTTATATTTCTTTGGTTTCTTTTTTTTTTTGAAATTAGATATTTCATTATGTTATCGTTGAATGGGAATTCAATCACCAAATTTCTGTGAGTTGTCATTTTTTGGTGGCTAATTTAGTAAGAATCCAATTTATTTCATTTCTTGTTGAAAGTTACTTACACTGATTGGCTTCTGTGCCCTCCAATTGTTGTAACTTACACTGGTAATTTGTTGATTATTAAATTATCATTGGAAGTATTTGTTGTTGGCTTTGTCATTTGGCAAAGAAAATTCTTTTGTTTTGACAATAGATCGTGAAATTTATTTAAATTTTTGAATTCATTGAATGGCGAAATATAACCCCATATTTCAATTTTACTTATTGCTGGCACAGACTTGTCCGTTTTAACAATTGTTATTCGTAAATTGTCGAGGCAATCGATATTGTTGTCATAATAATGATTTATTGATGCATTGAAAAAATTTTGTGGGATAAAATTTTCATTTTTACTAGTATATTTCGTTAAAAACGCTATGCCCACATGATTTGTATTCAAAAAACCGCTTGACAATAGGTTATGTTGGTGTTGGCGTTTTAATTTCGTTGATATTTTGAAGCCTGTGGACTTTTGTGAGCCGACACGTGGCCAAATCAATATATGACTGAGTTTAATATTACAAATAAAATGAAAATCAATGTTTATAGGCGGTTTTATTGTTGAATATGCCAAAAATCCTAGATTACTATTTGTCAATAAATTTTTTATGTCGTATCCATCAGTACATGGCTGATCGCACTTCACCTCAGTCTCAAGATAATGTTCACACAGATTAATCAACATAATTACCAATAAATATAATTTTCAATTATTTCTAAAATATTTATCACTATAATAATACTAAATAGGCATGATGAAAATTCGAATAAACAACTTTGGCCGCCATATTGCATATAATCGTCTCCTGTGAAAGAAAGAACTTCGTGAATGTTCGGCTTTTTCTTCTTTACCCCGATAATACTCGAAGTATTAAAAGCGATCGAGTGAGGTTTGGTTAGAAAGGCGAAAGAGGGCGGACATCTGTGTGGTTTTTAGACGGTAGTGTTAAAAATATTCCAATTTCACCTCTGTCAAACACAATCAACATTCGGCAGTACCACTAGCAATAACAATGGTAGATATTTTTATTTATTATATAAAATATATTTTGCAATTTATTTGGCACACTCGTCCATTCTATTTTGCAGCATGAAATAAAATTATTGATTATAATGTATCAGCAATGATTGCAATTGGCAATTTTTTTTCTTTTTTTCAAATTCATTTATCTGTCACAATATTTATGAAAGTATTTTAATATTTTGTGTTGTTTTCGTTCGTCTTTTTTTTTTTTTTTTCATGCAGATTCGATTTATTTTAATACAAAATCGTGCGGGAAAAACCCGACTGGCAAAATGGTATATGAATTTTGATGATGATGAAAAGCAAAAATTAATTGAAGAGGTTCATGCTGTGGTGACGGTTCGTGATGCAAAGCATACAAATTTTGTCGAGGTTAATTATTTTTTTTTCTAAAAATAATACAGTTATATGAATAAATTGATTAATTAAAATTGATATTTGCAGTTTCGTAACTTCAAAATTGTTTATAGACGCTATGCCGGACTGTATTTTTGCATTTGCGTAGATGTAAATGACAATAATTTGTGTTATCTCGAGGCAATACACAATTTTGTTGAAGTATTGAATGAATATTTTCACAATGTTTGTGAATTGGATTTAGTATTTAATTTTTACAAGGTAATAATATTATTGCATGTACATTATTTAAACTCTGTGAATTAAATCTATTCTATTCACTTTTGTTTATTGATCTTTTTTTGCAGGTGTACACTGTCGTAGATGAAATGTTTTTAGCTGGTGAAATTAGAGAGACCAGCCAGACCAAAGTTTTAAAGCAACTGTTAATGTTGAATTCCTTAGAATAATGAAAAAAAAAAACGACAAGAACAAAGAGGAAAACAAAAAAAAATGACAAATATAAATATACTAGAAAATGATGTTATGGCAATTTATTTAAAAATAGAAATTAATTTCTGTTAAGTACAATTATTATAAAGTGAAAATTTCTTCAACGTACATTTGATTTATTTAATAGCTAAAATACTTGAAAATATAAACAATATGAAATTAATTGTTATTTATTTATATAATAAACGCCCTTAAAAATATATATCTAGAGATTTTGTGTAATTTAGTGACGTCAGCAGACATGTGTGCTTCTGATGTTGTTGCGGTGGGGAAAAACTAAATAATACCCATCCACTTGTCTTCTACTGTATTTGCTATTGAATTTTATTTCCACTATTTTTGTGATAAATTAGTTGATGTAAAATAAAAAAAAATGGATGAAATAAATGATTGCGATGGCTACTTTCACAGCTACGAAGAATTAGATGTAAATATATCTTTTCATTTATTATTTTGACCATTTAATTTCATATTCTTTATCGACCTAACCTCCAAATTTTCATTTACAATAAATTCAATCAGTGATTTTATCAATTATTTAATATAAAAACAGGTTCATCGTTTGATGTTAAGTGATCATCCACGAATGATTGCATATAAAAATGCAATAATAAATAATAAAGGACTATTTGAGAATAAAATCGTAATGGATGTTGGTGCGGGAACCGGTAAAACAATTTAACTTTTATATTGTCACGATTTAATTTACCTATAAACAATTAATATTATCATTCTATTTACAAGGAATATTATCGATATTTTGTGGACAAGCTGGTGCAAAGAAAGTTTATGCTGTGGAAGCGAGCAATGTATCAAAACTTGTGCAACAAGTCGTGGATGAAAATAATTTAACGAATATTATTGAAGTAATACACAGTAAATTGGAGGATATTGATTGCAATAAAGTGGAGAAAGTTGATGTAATTGTTTCAGAATGGATGGGATTTTATTTAGTACATGAGGGAATGCTCGACACGGTTTTATTAGCGAGAAATCGATTTTTAAAACCCGATGGATTATTATTTCCATGTATTGCTAAAATGCACGCGGTGCCGTGTCAAATTCCAGAATTTTTCGAATACTTTGACAACATTTACGGCGTTAAAATGAAGTGATAAATCTTCAATCATTGTTATATCGAAATAAATTATTCATTAGTTATTGACCATATTAAATGAAAATTTCAATTTTAGATGCGTTGGAGATGATATGAGACGTATTAAATCATCAAAACCGGAGATAATGACATTGAACACTGATAATATACTCGCTGAGGAGAAAATAATGGCGTGGATTGATTTAAATACAGCAACAATTGAAGATTGTAATACAATTGGCGGACAAGATTTAGTTTTTCCATGTATTAAAAACGGAAAATTTGCGGGAACTTGTATTTGGTTTGATGTGGAATTTCCCGATGGCTCAGTGTTATCTACATCACCATACGACACACCAACACACTGGAAACAAACGTTGATTGTGTTACACGATGAGCAGGAAGTGATGAAAGGTGAACCAATTGCATTTCGAATAACATTAAAACGGGATAATGCAAATAAACGCAGGTACAATTTAGAATGTGATATTTTAAATAGCGAAACAACTGAACATGATCTTCCATGCGATTGTTTTTTAACTAAATGTATTGTTGCTAAAGAATATATTAAGAATCATTGAAAATAAATATTAATGATTGAAAATACATAAGTAAATATAAATAATATGGAATGGAAAAAAAAAACAATTCCATCGTAAATTTAATTTTTTTCGTTTTCTTATTTTTTTTTCTTGTATAAAATACACATACATTTATATTATTACAGGTGAGATTAGTTTTGGATAATAATTAAGAGTTAATAAATAGCGCGCGAATAAATTTTCAACGAGAAACAAAATGAATCATTTTTTTTTTCTATTAACAATTCAGCTTTTTTTTTTTTTTTTTTCGTTTCACCTCAATTAATTATTCAAACTGCAATTGTCATAATTTTTTTTCTACAATTACAGCGACATAGGATTGTAATAATAGTAATAATGGCAATAAACAATTACAATCAATGAAATTTTTTCGATGTTTTTGCGCGCTGTGATCGCGATGTAGTGCCATTTTTATCAGACAATTGTTGCTGCTGTTGTTGTTGTTGTTGCTCATTGACGTTTGGTATCCTGAAAAGCATTATTTTCAGATGATCGCAAATTTCAAGACAAACTTGAGAGCAGTATTTGAAAAAGTCCAACGTCACCCAAATCTAATAAAATAATAAAATTTATTTATTCAATTTAATAAATATTTAAACAATTGTATTTATGAAAGTGCAATAACTTACGAAACATAACCAAAGAACGTAGTATTCTTTGATAAAAAAATTGAAATATTGATTGAGAAATAGCATACATGGTCCAATTAATGCTGTATCAAGATATTCCATTTCATTTTTTGTCATGTGAGCGACCTTTAAACACAAAAATTAATTTGCAAATATACAAAAATATAAATTTTTTTTTAAATGTATTTCGATATTTAAATACTTACAACTAAACGATTGGTAACTTTAGCAGCGACCATTCCAAATGACATTATATACAAAGCCGGATGATTTTCATAAACGTGCTCAGCGCTTTTACGATAAATTATAAATGCTGGCACAACAACAAGACTGAATGGAATAACTGGCGACAACACCGATGTCCCCTAAATTTCATATTGAAACAGAGAACAAAAAAAAGAAAGAAAGAAAAAAAGAAAAAAATTATGCAGTATTTTTCATATATAAAATAATCTACGTAATAATACAAAAATCGAAATAAAGAATTGAATTAATAAAAAAAATTATAAAAAAAAATGGAGGTGTGAATTAGTTTATAAACACGGCGGAATGTCCAAGCGTATGAGTGATTTTTAATTATAAACAATTTATATACTAAAGTGCGCTAAACTTCTAGATTTATGATTTATGTTTTTTTTTTATTCTTCGTGGTTGGTGCTGAATTTTTTTCAAATATTTGTTTGATCTCGTTGTTTATTTTTTTGTGCGGATATTAATGAACTTACAGCGACGGTGGAACCATTTTTCCCAACACCACCAGCAAGAATGACGGATAAACTGCTTTGCGCAAGTAAAATAGCAATTCCCACAGCACACCATAATGAAAACACCTTCACCTCAGTGCCAATGTATGGCAACTAATATATATGAAATTTGACAATTATTGACATATACTGAATATTAGTGAAACAATTATAATGCAAATGGAAATTAAAAAACGTGTAGAAAAATAAAAGAAATAAATAAATGAAAAATATTGAAATTAAATTAAATGTTATAAATCCCACGTGAATAAATTATTTGTAATTTTTGATGACCAAAGCAAGCTCGAGAATTCCCATAAAATAAAAATAAAAATTATATTCACAACAATTGTCCGTACGTAATATTGTTGAAATAATATTGGTGTAATTTACATGATTTACAGAATTCAATTAAGAAGTTTAGGGGCAGTCAGAGGTATGCAAAAAAAAAGTATTTTAAATAGTTTTTTTGTTCTCAGTAATTTAATTCATTTCAAAAAATTAACAATATCTAATTATTATATTATGTTTCAACTTAAGTGGTGACCATTATAATTTCTTACAGGTTAATTTAAAATCATTGGTATGAGAAAAAATCATTATTTTAATATTTAATCTAGTGCCTGATCGAAGGTTAATTTTTTTTTTTTTTGAAAATAAACGAAATGTCGGGCTCTGATAATTTACTTGCGGATTTTCAAGGAAAAATGCAACAAAAAAAATCAGTCCATCAGGCTCTAGATTAACTATTAAATAATAATTTTTTTTTATTTCAATTATTTTAGATTAACCTGTAAGATGTTATAATGGTCACCGCAAAGTCACCATTTATGGAACAGGCACCGACAAATATCGCCATAACTTCATATATAATATGTATTTTTTTTTTCGAAAATTTGTGTCATGTCAAGTTAAAACATAATATCATAATTTAATATTGTTGGTTTTATAAAATAAATTAAATTACTGACAAAAAAAATTATTATTAAAAATACTTTTTTTTTAATTCCTCTGACTGCACCTAACCTCTCAATACATGCATACATCCAATAGAAAAAATGGCAGCAGTCAATTGTGGTATTGCATTATAACGACTGAGATAAATATCAAAACAAATTATATATTGTATTTGTTTTATCCCATTTTTTTTCCACAATATTACATTCAATCGCCCGTAAAACACACTCACACACACAATTAGAAACATTTGAAATTAAACAATTATTATATTAACGAGATGTACCAGCGCTTCGAAACTCATAAATAAATAAATAATTCATCAATTTTAATGTGGGAGTGGGGAGGGATATTCAATTGAAGAATAGAATTGTCAACATTAATTCCAAATAGACAAAATTTATCAATACGCTGTGACGATTCCTCACCGAGATACGAACCAATTATTTATTTTTCATACCAAAAGAAAAAAAAAATATATATATATATATATATAAAAATTAATAAACATTTATTAGTAAATTTATTAAATTTTTAATTTTTTTATTCGCTTGTTTGTTTATTCATGCCATGCATAAAATTATCCTGAATGATGGATAAATAGCAGTTAATTTGAATACAACATTTGTATTTGTTGATATCGAAATTTGTTTTGTTTTTTTTAATATAAAAAATCACGGGCAATAATGGGGGAGATGGAAACTTACGGCGACGGTTGAACCATTTTTGCCAACTCCACCGGTGAATATCACCGAAAACATTGAATAAAAGCTCGACAATGCGCACACGACTGTCATACCGCCAACTAAATATTTTAATTGTAAACCGTCTATGAAAGGAATCTGTAAGAAAGCCATAATTTTTTTCTTCTCTCCTCCTCTTCCTGCTCTACCGCTGTTCTCTCATCAATCAATAAATATCTCTGTATATAAAATATATTAATAAATAGATGTTTTGTCATTGTGACTAATTATCCGGTACACCGTGAGACACACAATTTTATTTATCGCTATTTCTTTCAATTGTTTTGGTCATCCCCAGCCAAAAAAAAAAAAAAAAAGAAAATAAATAAATAAACAAAATTTAATTCACGAAATAAAATTGCGAAAATTATTACAATAGAGAACAAAAAAACACAAGGCAACGAACAAAATTCGAAATTATATTTAACTAAAGTGTATTGTACTATTTCTTTCGTATTTTTTTGTTTTAGCTTTTCATTAAAATGTAAATTAATAAATTAATACAACCTCAGTCATCCAAATTTTCGGTCCAAAAATAGCAGACGTTAAATGAATGGCTATTATTGTAAATTGCGCCTCAGTCACATCCACTTTTCCAAATCTCAAAGAGCCTAAACGTTAGTAAATGCACTTTTATTTTTTATTTTTTCATTCTTCGCCCTCACATTCATAATATCCAATAACAATAATAACAATAATTTGAAAAAATAAATAAAATCTACATAAAAATATGATTTTGTTGTTTTACCTGACACGTAACTCTGCCAATGTGCACAATAAAACAGTGTCATTGCTAGGAAACATTGAAAAAACATCCAACTTGGATAGTGTCCCAATTGTACAGCGATACACGCTGACAATGCAACGAAAACTGCAATAAAAAATAATATAAATATACAGCTTATTTATCCCTTTGAAAAATCGGACGAAATCAATACTTTCTTATAATTACGCGATGAAATAGTAAAAATAAATTCAAAAGGAAAATTAATTTATTCAAATTCACTAAACCTTTTTTGTGTTTGAGGGACGGGACAGTAAATGTGACATCCGTAAAAAAATTTTAACTAATTTTCGGAAATTTTGTCCACATGGATAATTGAAGAATATGGAAAACGCAGTTTTTTTTCAATTTTATTATGTGTATGTTAGGGTGATTCAAAAACAAATTCACTCAAATGTTTCTATATGATGTAAAAAAAAAAAAACAAATCTGGATAAAATATGAGCTCTGTAGCTCAACTCTCAGATCGCTATTTTTATTTCAATTTCCCATTTGATTAACATGGGAAAATTTTGATTTTTATTCCAATTGAAGTTACATGTAATTAACTCAATTTTTTAAAAATAACCATAATAAATTTTTAAAGCTGACTCTTTGAGCTTTCCAAAATTGTACAATAACGCATTATTACCGCAAATGGATGTGACCAGTTTGAAAAAAAAGTCGTTTTGACAAAAATGCATTTGAAAGTTGGCCAAGTGAGGACATTCCGTCTACCTATACTCACTAAAATAACTGTAATTGCGTCAATTTTCGGAATGTTGACCTAAAACTTTATACGCATATTTTTGAATACATAAATTTCAAATTAAATTAAAAAATAAAATTATTTCTTTTCGAATCATCGCAGTGGCTATTCCTTTAATACAGAAATAACCAATTATGCAAAGCTATTTACAATCATTTCACCATATAAAATCATTGAAATAACTGTAATTTATCATTGTAAATCGATCTTACCAAATTTTTATATCAAATCGATAGCAAACGGTATCGAAACGCGAACTATCGTCATATTAATCCGAATTCATATCGTGATTTAAATTTCAAAGTACATAATTCGTATGCATAAATTCTACCGTATTCATTCAATGACTTTGTATAAATAAATCTCGTCACTAAAACAACAAAAAAACAGAAAACTCAACAAAAAAACATATTAAAAATTCACCAGTTGATACTGAATCACATCCATGATCGAATAATTCACCCAATGGCGTCGATGAGCCTGTTCTTCTTGCCTGTTTCCCATCAATTGAATCTAAACTCTGATAAATAAACAATCCAAGAGCACAGAGAAAACACGCCCATCTTGGTGCCTAAAAATAAACATGTATAAGTCAATTAGTTAATGAATTACTTAAATAATTGAACAAAAATATTACCTCAGTCTTTGCATCAGGACTATAATAAACGAGAATAAGTGTTGTGGCAATATTAATAATTAGACCCAATACAGTAATGAGGTTAGGTGCCAACCAAAGTGGAACATAACTAACAAGTAATTCCCACCATGGCTGCAAATATTTATCTAATAAACTTGCACTTGAACAACTGTATTTGTGCTCTGATAATCGTTTCAATTGTCCCGGTGATAATATTTTTTCTTTATAAAATTGCATCATTTTTATATCTCTTTATATATATAGATATATATATAAATATATATATATACTTGTTTCAAACTTTTTTACTTTACCAATTCCGTTTTTTGCACTATTGTCGCTGTATATTATTTAAATATTTGATGTTGTCGATGATTTATCTAAATTTTTAAATACACTATCGAAATTACACAGCATGACAAACATAACCATCAAATCAATTCCGTTATGTATATCTATATATTGTGTGATAAATATGTATGCGATTGTATATTTTTTGTGAATATGTATTGTTAGGTTTCCGTCGATGAATCACAGAAAAAAGAAAAAAAAAACGAAATTTTAGATGTATTTATTTATTCAGGGAAAAACTATCATCAACACACTAATATACTTTTTCTATGCGTATTTCATCACATATGTATGTATATATATATATATGTATGAAAGTGTTGACGTGTGGTTGAAAAAAGTAAAGTAAAGGGAAAAAAACTATTTTGTTACGTCGTTGTATTTTCGGAATATGTAATAGCAGTGCAGAGAGGTATCTTTGACGTTGAGGAAAATTTTCTCAAAGCGCGGGTTTTGTGGCAATTTATACAGCCCTGGGTGATTAGTTTGTAAAACGGTCACCATGGCGTGTGGCTTACTAGGCGAAAAAGAAATCGGCCGTGATCATTGGCTGGATGATATTCAAATTGGACGAATGCGAGAGTTGGTAAGTGATGAATATGGTGATTAGATGAAATTTTAAATTGAACGCGATTTGAAAATGGACCAATCAAGGAGGAGGATTTTGGAACGTGAACCAGTTACAATGAAGATGCAGTAGTGCAGTTGAGATTATTGTATTGGCGGTTGGGATTTCATCGGGAGAATGTCCACAAATTTTTATCCGTAAGACATCTCATTTGGTATCAGTTTTTATTAATCAATATCGGTATTGGGAATATTTAACGATGATAATCTGCAATAGAAATTGCAAGTCACTCTCTTTTTTTTTGTTTTTATTTATTGATTGGACAATTTTGTGAAGTGTTGAGTGCGTGTTGTGTGAGTGTGCGTATTTGTGAATTACTTGAAGAAAATCGGGTAGTATTCAGCGAATAATTCGGGTTTATTGCTCGGTGAGTGCTCAAAAAAAAAAAAAAAAATCAATTTTTCCAAGAATATTTCAACAAAATTTTGTTCAACGCGGAAAGAAAGTAAAAATTCAAATAATCAACAAGTTACCGACAAGTTCTCACTGACGCCGTGTGCCAATCATTATCTTACCGCGTCTCGGTAAAACACTACAATCCAACGACTTGAAACAAAAAAAAATATATATCCCCGTCGGCAATGCAATTCACACATATTATTGAATAATTGTGCGATACAGATGTCGCGGCGAAACGTCCGACAAAGCGGAAACACAATATACAGTACAGTCATTTGAAAATGTTACAATAGCGCATGCGTAAACGTCGTTTCCGTGAACGGTGAGAATATTACCTAGCCATCTTTTTCTCAGTGTTCGCGAGCGTGTGAAAAGTGTGATTTGTTTTCTTCTTCAACTTTAGTGGGTTATTTAATCGAACTTTTATTAATGTCAGAGCCACAGTCCGCGCTTCTACTAAGAAAACAATTAGCAGGTATTAATAATACAATAAATTAATTGCACAAAACCGTAATCAAATCAAATATATAAATAATATAAATCAAGTATTATTAATTGCATATAAAAGAAAAGAAAAAAGAAAAAAAAGTGTTTGCAGTTATAAAATAATAGTTTATATGATGTGGTGTACAGTCGTTAAAGAAGAAAATTAAAAGAAAAAAAAAAATATATATATATATATATAAAATACGAAGAATATTTATACACATCATCAGAATTTACGAAATTGGGCACTTTTTTCTTTTTTCCTTTTTCATTTTATTTTCGCCTTGGTCGCTCGGTCTCTCTCAGTTTCTTTATGTTCCCCTACGTTCTCTCCCTCTCCCTCATTCTCACGCACTCTCAGACTCTCTTTCTTTTTTTCTCTCTCTCTCGCTCTCCCTCTTTTCTCCTGTGTCTCTTTTTTGGCTGCACGACTACACGATTTCTCGTCGTCATTCAACGCAGACACCACACACATACACATATAACAGCCAATATATCAAAAATGTAACAGAAGAAAAAGAAAAAAAAAAAAAAAAAAAGAAAAAAAAAAAAAAAAAAATAATAAATAATGAAAACAAAAAAATGTGACAAAATAAAATTGAAAAAAGGGAACATTTATTCATCCAACTCCCCCTTTCTCGCCCCCATAAATAAATTATTATAGATATATTTAAAATACATTTCCGTTTCTTTCAATTTTTTTTTTTTTTTTTCCCTTTTTTTTCTTTCATTTTTTTTTTTTTTTTTTTTTTTTTTTTTTTTTTGATAATTCGTTTTTAAGGTTAAAATGTCGATTTTTCATGGAACCCATCAACGCCCCTACATACAAGATCGGCGTTTGTGAAAATCAATACGTAGCGTGGGTGAGAGTGAGAGCGAGTAAAAGGGGGGCGGCGCGGGAGTGAGATAGAGCGAGAGCAAATTCACCATAGCGAGACACAGAAACACATTTAAAAAGTCATGAATTTCATTTACAAATTGAATTTATTTACATTTTGTTTAATCGCAATATAAATGACAGCTCAATGTTCATTCACATCATACAAACACACACACACACACGCGCATGTGTACAATTGTAAATTGATTTATTAAAAAGAGAATGAAAAAGAAGAAAAAACTAAATGAAAAATAGATAAATAAATATCGAGACATTTAACAATAATTTATTGCCATGTTTTTTTGTTTTTATTTTCATTTTTATTCAATGAGTGCTCGAGCAAGAGAGCAAGAATTGCTCATGAGACAAAAATAATCAACAGTACATTTATTAATAGATTTTTCGTTTGGTTGGTTGGTTTTGTGGATTGGTGTTGGTGTGGTTGGTGGGCACGGTGGGGTGTAAATGTGAAAGTGAAGGAGATGCGTGAGGGATTTAAAGGAAAACGTCAAACAAGCATAAACGAAAAATAATAAAAAAAAAGTAATAAAAACGAATTTTGTTTAATTGAGTGAATGCGAGAATGTTTATTTGAATTAATATTGTTAATTGTACCAACGACTGCTTCAATTCTTTTTTATATATATCTAGACACACACGCACTCACATATATATATATATATATTGTGTTGAGTATTTACACGCCCGAAAATTTTCGAGATCCTTTCTCTTTCTCATGCTCACACACATCTATACACACATATGTATATACATATCCATGATTTTCTCTTCCTCTCTTAGGCTTTTATGGGTGAGTCATCAAACCCGTTTTTGCATTGAATATAACCTCCAGCGAATTTAATATTTGCCAGTGTAAAAATATTCATTTTCGTATGTTTAAATATTTAATATTAAGGATTGAACATGTTTTTTATTTTTTCTTTGTTATATATTAATTTATTTATTTTATTTTTAATTGTATTTTTGATATTTGTTGTGATTGATTGTGTGACCGTCAAAGTGTGATGAAGACAGTGATAAATATTAGAGAGACTTTTGAGATTAATCGGTTTGAATGATATATATATATATATACGTATACGTATACTGATATATTGTTTGTCTTTCTCTGTTTTTTTTTTTACCATTTTTATTAATTGATTTATTGTTATTTTTAGAATTAAATAAAAACCCAGTTGAAGGGTTTTCAGCTGGTCTTATTGATGACAATGACATATATAGATGGGAAGTGCTCATTATTGGACCTCCGGATACATTGTAGTGAGTTGAACAAATAAAGAAAAATAATTAAAAAAATATGGAGAAGATGAGCTTGGAGGAAAAAATAAAAATTAATTTACAAATGAATTTTTTTTCAATAGTGAATAGATATTAATGCTATGATTATTTTACAGTGAAGGAGGTTTTTTTAAAGCACACTTACAATTTCCCAAAGAGTATCCGCTCAGGCCACCGCGAATGAAATTTATAACAGAAATATGGCATCCAAACAGTGAGTATAAATTTTATTTGTTTTCTTTGGAAAACAAAAAAAAAAGAACAATAATCAAAATAATATACTCAATATAAAGATAATTAATTTCGCAGAGCTGTTCGCTATGAATTATTTCAATAAGTAACAAACAATTGATTGAAATCAGCTGTAAGTAAATCAATTATCTTTGTACACGAGGAGAGAATTTTGTTCCTAAATATTATGATGAATCGAGATGTAAAATTTATCCTACATTCTAGTAAAGTCTTGGGACTAATTAGTCAAAATTATTTCATTTAATTTCTCCAGATAGTGTATGGTAAAGTATCATTGTACCATCTAAAGTATCGTACAAAATATTCGACGGATAAAAAAATTCAACGGTTTATTATTGTAAAATGCATTGAATGAATTCATCTATATATTACCACGCATTTGAGTTAAACATATTGTGCATTCGTACAATATTGAGAGCAGTCCACTCGAAAATTTCGTCCAGAAATGTATAATATTTTCATAAAATGTTGATGTGTCCCAGGTTTACTATCATGCACAGGCTAATATTTAGTATAAAAATTCTCACCGTGTATAAATTGCGAGTAATATTGATAGAAAAAATTATTTTCTACAAATATCATTAATGTAAATAATTAATATGGTGGGTTTACTGCGAATACCGATGACCAATTCAAGCAACATGATTCACGTACAAAAATTACGTTTAAAGTTTCGAAATTTATATCAAATCTGATTATCCTTGGATGTAATCACAGTTTTTACACAAAATGTATTAAAGTATTTGCATAATAGGGTGGTTCAAAAAAAATTTTTATTTTTATTTCGCTCGTACCATTTCAAATGTTTCGATATGATGTAAAAAAAATTTCAAAAAAATTGAACGCTATAGCTCAACTATAAAAGGTACATCATACAAAAATTCAAATTTTCCCATGTCAAAAAAATAAAAAATTTGTTTTTTGAACCACCCCCGAAAGATGACTAAATCAACGTTGGTCATTTTTCTTTGTAGTGAAAAGTGCTTAAATTCAAATGATGATTATCGGGTAGGTTTATTCCTACCGATCTATGGTGGTATAATAATTCAGTGAATTTTTCTACCAATGCCAATGACTTTTACTAGTAATTTGGTAGTATTAAGTCAACACTTCCAAATTTTTACTTGTCCACTTTTCGCAATGCACCCACGATATCTGAATCTCTCCGACATTGAATGAATATACTGCAATATTGTATCGATATTTTATTTATATTTCTTTGATTATTTAGTCGAGAAAAGTGGTGATGTGTGTATATCAATCTTGCACGAACCAGGCGATGATAAATGGGGTTATGAAAAGGCATCAGAGCGATGGCTACCAGTACATACAGTTGAGACCATTCTCATCAGTGTCATAAGTATGCTTGCAGATCCGAATGACGAGAGCCCTGCCAATGTCGATGCCGCCGTGAGTTTATTTCTCTACCTACTTCCCATTACATTTTAAAACTCCATTAATAGCATACACACTTGTAACATCCATTACTTCACTTCTATATTTATTATTTTCCTATTCATTTTTTTTTTTTTTCACTTGTTAATTGATTTTTATTCATTGAATTTTCAGAAAGAGTGGAGGGAAAGTTATTCAGAATTCAAACGAAAAGTGGCGAAGTGCGTGCGAAAAAGCCAAGAAGAGTGTATGTAGGAGATGAAAAAAAAAAAAAAACTGAAAAAAAAACAAGTAATAATAATCAGGGAAGAATATTCAAACGGAAAAGACTTATTTAATTCTGGTAAATATATTCCATTTTTTTTTTGCCTTTCTCGTATTCGAAATTATTTATTTCCTCTGGTTTTTAATTCCACCCCCCCTCGTCCGTTTCCTCATTCGCTCGATGTGTCAATTTTGTCAATGATTTTTTCTTTGTTCGTATTTTTTTTTCTCTTTCTCCTTCACATTTTGGAACTGGCGCGAGCACACTTTTTAATTGAACAGACAAAAGTTTATGGTTAATTATAAATTCGAATAGAAAATTAAATAGACAAAAAAAAAAGCAGAGAGTGAAATAAAAAAAAAGGGGGAGAGAGGAAAGGACGAAAATACGAAGAAATAAAAATGAATATTTGAGTTAAATTGACGCAGTTTAATTTGTTTATCAGAAGAAAAAAATATTCATTAAATAAATGAAACAGTGCCAGTGCATGGAATTATTGTCAATGGTACGGTGATGGATGCAAATAAAATAATGGAGATAAATAGGCCAGGAATGTTAGGAAAAAAAAAAATTGTTTTGAGCGTGCGATAGAAATGGTGAAAAATATATTTATGTATAAATATATTTCAATCCAATTGTGGTAATAATTAATACATTTGCCGTGGATAAATTTCATCGCGACGATGCTGGACCATTTAATCACCAACACACGTATATCCCATTTAACCATCGACATTGAAATAAAATAATAAATAGTCCATTAATTAATTCGAATGATAATACAAATCATGATAAATGTGAAATTAATTATTTCATCAATGCGTGAAAAAAGTGAAACACAATTGAAAAATTAAATAAACTGAAAATACAAATTCATTTAACGGCAATTTATATTATTGATATAAACAATAGAAACGTATGATTGATAAGAAATAAAATGGTGAAGAAACAAAAATGAAATAGATTGAGAAAATAAAATAAAATAAATAAAAATTAATTAATAATTGAGGCGAGCTAACATAAATATAAAGAGCGAAAACAATTTTTCTCCTGTATAACGAATAATTACATTTTTAAATATTAATCGTTATTGTAAACTAAAAAAAAAAACAAAAACAGAAAATGATTTGTCTCCCGCCTAAAATACACGAAAAAAAAAAAAAATATCCTCTACACCACTTGGCAAATCTTGAGTATTTGATTGATTGATTCATTGACTGATTGTGACAAGAGAGAGAGAGACAGACAGAAAATGGAGCGAATAAACGACAAAAAAAACCTGTGAATGAGAGTTGATAAAAAGAGAGAGAGAGAAAGATAGAAAGCAAAAATATCATCTCAATTTTGCTTTTAAAGAATAAAAAAAAATGATAATGATAATGAAATAGAAATAATTGTTCCAATTCATAAATTTCGTATTTATCCATTGACCCCCGTCCCGTCCCGTCCAATCGAATCCCCCCGATCGCCGTCAAATGTTCACAATGTCGTTTTCATATTTTCTTACTTTCGTAATAATAACAGATAAAATATAAACAATATTTGTAAAGCCCGATACGAGAATAATAAGCAAAAATAAATTGGATGCGTAACAATTTTTTTTTAATTGTACATTATCAATGTGAAATAGTAAAAAAAAAATATGAACAAATTTACTACTACTGCTATTATTATTATTATTATTATTATTATTATTGGCGATTATTATAAATAAACAGATTGTTTGTTTGATGGATGAACAAGAAAGGAAATGAAATGAATAGATAATAGAATGTGTGTGAGTATATGTGAGAGTGAACGTGTGAATTTGCATATGTTAAAAATATCCAAACGAGGATGGGACAAAAAAAAATAAAAACTGATGAATAAAAGAAATAGCAAGCGGCCAAAATACCATGATGATGGGGGGGGGGGGGGGTACAAAAAAGTAATTTTACTAATTGAGTAAAATTCAAGATGGAAATAATGATTTTTTATTTTTAGTGATTAAAAATACAAAAAAGAAATAAAATTGAATGTGATGGGGGGTTTCTCTTTTTTTTTCGTGGTGCCAACATTTTTTATCTTTCATTGGGTTTCCGTTTAAATAATTTGCTTTTATCGTATAGTTATTATTTATTATTACTGTTATTATTATTCTTTTTTTACGTATTGCTTGTGTAGACGTACGTGTGCGTCGAGAGAAGTGTGAAAAAAAAAAAGTAATAAGAATAATAATGAAAAATAAAAATGAAGGGGACAGTTCGATTATAAAATTGGGAAAAAAAAATAAGAAAATAAGAAGAAAAAAAAAAGAGAATAAGATTAATTGAAAATGTTTTTGCATGTCTTTTGATTTCAAATATATAGGTATACATATTATATATGATAATAATTGCCTAATGAAAATAAAAAATTCAATACATACAAAAATAACAAATACACACACACACATATATATACATATATATATATATATATATAAAATTATTTATTTGACAATATTCGTCTTTCCTTGCGTCGCTCAAATATAGTGCCGTATCAACAAAAACAAAGAGCATTCATTATATTTTCTGCAATATCAATTGAGGTCGGTAAAATAGGAATTTATACACATATAAACGTTTATAATGGGAAGTATTTATTTAAAAAAATTCGTAGTCAAGAATTAATTTTTTGCGTACCTTATTTATTTTCTTCCTTTTTTTTTGTCTTCGTATTATAATAATAATAATAATAAACGTACAGCTAAAAACAAATAGTGCTTGTTGTATATATATGTGTAATCATTTTCTTTTTCCTTTTTAATTTTTTAATTCTGTAGGTGTCTTATAATGGTGTCCATTCTTTGTTTATTAATTGATTTTTCGTTTTGCGTTTTTTTTTTTTAATTCATTTTTGTTTATTTTATTTGTTTATATGCAATGTACAGGTTACTCTTCCCCCCACTTTTTTTTCAATTATCATTATTACGCTATAGTACAATTTAAAATGAATAATACAAATGAAATATTATCATCATTTTTGTTTTTGTTTTGTTTTTTTTTTTTTTCTAATCGTCTTCTTCTTCGTTCTCTTAGTTATATATTTATCATTCATCACACTATTCATTTATTTATTCTCATTTGCATTATTTCATTTATGCCTCGTCTTTATTATTTATTTTTCTCTCTTTATCATTCATACACTTTTGCTTTACAATTACAATTATTTTTCACTACTAAAATGACAGAGTTCATCGTACACTTAAATTAATTATTTTAATTTTGATCGTATGGGGACGCGTAAAAGTTTTTTTTTTCCTCCTCTCTCTCTCTCTCTCCCCCCATCTTTCGTTCTCACACGCTCTCTATCAGTTTATTTTTACGCATTTTGTATTTTATTCTACTTTTTTTTTTTTTTTTTAATAATCCCTTGTTCTCTTCCTCCTTCATATTTATTTATATTTTAATTTTTATTGTGGATTGAGAGGGTGATAATTATTAATTGTATAATAGGCATGAAGGGCTCCGATAATTTTTCTGAATGTCTATCTACATTTATTATTATTATTATTATTAATTTTTTGTTTTTATTTGTAAAATATTTATTAAGTTTACGATATGATTTTTTTCCTCTCGTGTCTCTGTCTCTCTTTTATTTTTTATTTATTTTTTTTTGTTTTCACGTATTTCTCTCTCTCCCTCTCTTTCTTGCGTTACTATTTTCGTTTTTTTCTATTATTTTTTTCATTTTCTTCACCTGAAAATTGTGTCGATAATGAAAATGAAATATTTAAAAATGTCACGTCATTCATTCATTTTATTTCAATTCATTCAAATGCACTTTCGCTGTTTATTTAATTTTGTTGTGTTGGTATGTCCAATGCTATGTACCATAATTAACATTAAGCGGCATCAATCATTAATTCTCCTTTTAAATAATTAAAGCTATATCAATATTTATATATTTATATATTTATAATTATTTATTTTATCGATTTTAATTATCTACAGAAAAATTCTATGTCGTTTTGTTTGTTTGTTGCTGCGGCTCTTATTTCTCTCTTCACACCCCTTTTTTTCTTTTTTTTTCTTTTTTTTATGGTGGTACATGTATATATAATGAAAAATTAATTGTTCATAATTAATTAAATTGCCCGTGAACTTTTATTTATTTATTATTTTTTTTTTTTTTTTTGGCAATTAATTTTTCTTTTTTTTCAAATAAATTATTTTGGCTTTCAAAAGCTCACGCAGTTCTAATTGAATTTCTTTTCTTCTCCAGTTATCAGTCAATGGTTAAATAATTAAAATATTAAAATACATCGTGGAAACTCATTAATTGTATGCGATTTTATTCAATTTAATATAAATTTTTGAGATCGTATGAACGAAAATAAAGAGAGAAAAAAGAAATTACGTTAACTGCATTTGAATATGTAAAAAAAAAAATCATCATTTGCAATTTGATATTGTAATAACACCAGTCATCTTTATTTATTTATCATTTCACAATTCAACAAAAAAAAAAAAAATTATATTTCTAACCGAAGACATTAATGATGTCATTTTGTTATTTATAATACGCGGCATTTTATATATAATTTATTTACACAAATAATCGAAATAAAAAAATTGTTTAAGTGGGAAACCGATTTTTTTTTTGTTGGAATTTATTTAATAAATAAATATATATATATGTATATATATTTGTTTAAGGAGAAAAAAAAATCCCGCGTTGTTACACGTAACTTCCCCTGTCGAATTTTATACAGACTAGATTTTATTTTTTCTCATGAATTATTAAATCAGTGATTAAATTGTCACTATTTATAAATCGATTGATAAATATTATACCATAGTGTTTGATTTTATACTTTATCATTATTATTATTATTATTTATTTATTTTTCTATTTCTGCAATTGATCAGAAAATTATCCCACATCTAAAAACATTTATGCGTTTATTTTATTTCAATTTTTTTTTTCTTCTATTTTTTTGTTCACATTTACACACGACTATTTGAAGCATACATCCACTGTTTTCCCCCTTCTGTTTCTATATATATGTATGTATGATTGTATGTGTATGCGGGTGTATGTATTTTTCAAATGAATGATTTTTTTTTTCGCATTATTTTTACGATTTAATTTGTGGAATTCACTTCAATATTATCATCGCATTCTTTATCATCAATTATCGTCAATTTTTCCTTCTTTTCTTCTTTTCTTTTCTTGTTTTTTTTTTTTTTTTTTTCTTCATTATACATATATATACATATAGACGATGAAAATTGAATGAAAACGAAAAATAAAAACGAATAATAAGAATAACAATAATAATAATAAAATAATAAAACATCGCCGTTAAATAAAATTGTCTTGGCAATATAAAAAAAAAATGCAAAAAAAAAACTATCCTTGATTCTTTATTATCAATTCTTCTCTCTTTTTCATTTATTTATTCATTTTTATTTTTATTCATTTATTTATTTATTTATTTATTTATTTTTTTATTTTGGGATTATGACAATAATTTGCCCAAATTAATTTTTTATTCACATTTCATTCACTCTTCTCGCACGTAAGCTCTATCACAATTGGCTTCAAAAGCCATTTTTGTAGTTTTTTTAACTGATAATAATAATAATAATAATAATAATAATAATAATAATAATAATAAT
>CAJUYH010000270.1:16915-75792 GCA_910591685.1 Galerucella tenella | reverse complement strand
TTTATTATGCGCTGTTTGGTTTTAGTTTGATGTAAATAAGTTTCAACCCGTAACAAGATAAACGACAACCTATTCTTTTGCCACAAGGGCATCCATTGACTTTGTTATTTTTTGACCACTATCATAAATACCTACATCCAGGACCACAGTCACTATTATCCCTTGTTCGGCAACATTATTGGCCAATAAAAGGTAAAATATTAGCAAAACAAACTTTAAGAAAATGCATCACTTGTATTCGTCACAAGCCACCTGATAATAAGGTACAAATTGGCCCGTTGCCCAATGAAAGAATTATTCCCGCATTCCCATTTCAACGTGTTGGAATGTATTACACCGGACCATTTTCAATAACCGATAGACCAAGTCCCTGCACCCTGAACGAAAACGGAAAAATTAGCCCAATCAGAATTTCCTAGCTCATTTAAACTAGCAGCATTTTAATTCAAGTTGAAGATTTTTCAATGTTCTACAAATCTTACGCTATACTTTTTTTATATGAACTCTCTTTTAGCCAAAATTCGTGCTTGAACATCGAAAACCGAGATTTTAACGCCTTTCGTCCTCCACTTCACTTTTTTCAACCTGAGGAGGACACTTTTCCCCTCCTTTGAAGGTTATATCTACTAAAATTTATAAAAATTTACCCGAATCAGATGAAAATGATTTAATCGACATGTTCCATTTTCAATTCTTTTTACCAATATTGAGAGTTTATATCTCGAATAACCCATTACATAAGGAGAGAAGTATGTCACAGTTCAATTGATTAAAATGAGCACAAATGCGTACGGAGAAAATAGTGACAATAAAACATAATCTCTCTTTGCACTCAAAACAGGTTTTAAATACCTACTGCGATTCATAAAATGAGTCAATTCCATACCTTCCTAACTTTTTTTTGCTCATAGAAACTATAAGGAATTTAAAAAGTATTTCAAGAAGATAAAAACAAACCATTTTTTTCAAATGTCCTCAAACTAACCATTATTCCTCCTCTTGAAAAAGTTTGGGGACACGTCCTCAAACTAACCAATTCCCAAGATAAAAATTTGAGGACAGACCCCAAAGTCAACAGTTGTCCCCAAACTGATCAATTGGTCTACAAAAATGTCCCCATACTTTACGATTTACATACATATATATATATATATATATATATATATAACCCCCACTGTACTTACGTAGACAACTCCTTTCCTTAAACTATACTGCAAAAATTTCTGCTTATCCCAACAATAATGCATTCCAAGTCATTTTCCCAAAAAACGCCCCACCCGACGAAATATACGACTCCAAGCCAACAAAAAATCTCCCTTTTAGAGAAAGAGTGAGACAAGCTAACTATGAATTTGAACAATTTGAATTATCGCTCCAACAAAACTCTTACTTTCCCCCCTGGATGTCTCAGAAGCCAGATGTTAATACGTCCCTCACTCAAAATCCAAAAAAAGTCAACCAACCCTGTCTGCTACAAAACCTCTCCAAGGAAATTATATCAAAATAACCCCAAACCCCGCAAATCTATACAGATGCTTCAAAAAATCACAATGGAATTGCAGCAGCTTACATATGTGGAATTAACAAATCTGCCATCCGACTACCGAATCAATGTAGTATATTCACGGGAAAAACCACTGCAATTCTGGAAGCCCTAAAAATGTGCAAAGACTCTACAGCAACCAAGTTTCTCATCATAACAGATTCACTGAGTGCGTTACTTGGCTTAAAACAACTTTACCCTTCACATCCTATTCTCATACGAATCAAAAGTGAAATGGAAATAATACGCCTCACTCAAAAGAAAGTCTCATTTCTGTGGGCTCCATCTCACTCTGGTATAAAAGGAAACGAATAAGTCGATCAATTAGCAGTAGATACAACATCTAATCAAGAAACACCTTACATTAAAAAAATTTCCTACACTTACCACATAAATCCAATCAAAAAACATATATTTAGCTCTTGGCAAGTAATATGGAACCATACGACATCCAAACAGAAAGAAGTTGATTCACAAGTCGGATTATTTCTATCAATACCAGAAAAACGCGGAGACCAAGTTGTCTTAACCCGCCTGCGAATAGTTCACACACTACTTACACATCAATATCTCCTCAACAAAGAACCAGCACCAGAATGTATACATTGCCATGTTTCTCTTTCTATAAAACATATCATCTTAGAGTGTCCCGAATATTCTAGATATAGAAGACAGAATAATTTAAGTGCGGTATTCAAGGATGTGCTCACCAAAGACACAAGTGTTCAATTAAATATTTCAAAGACATTAATTTGTATAACAAAATTTAAAAATTATCTGTAACACAAATACAACACATACTACTTGTGTAAGTCCTCCTGGTAATAACTCTTAGTAGTTGATGCGGGCATGTTTGTATTAAATAAAAAAAAACCGATATATATGAATAGAATAAAACAAATGCACATGTATACCTTAAAATATAAAAATCAATGACATGAACAGTTGTTAAGAATCGTTAAAAATTATATCAGATTGTCGCAATAACATACTAAATAGCTCGTTTTACTAATGAAAACAATGCTGAATTCTTGCTTCACTAATAATTCAATAGTTCACACCAATAACATGCAGTCCAGCCTGTATACTGCTAACTCCGCTCGTACGTTTGAACAACAAAATACAAACTGTCTGTCACTGGGAACTTAAAAATCACGAAAAGGAGTAGCATAGGATATAGAGTGAGATAGACATTGTACTAGAAGGAGTACTATTCACTGTTTTTGTATGGTTTGTTGTTGAAATCATTATTTTTTGCTGAAAGAATTACTAGGTTTCCGAGATATTGAGTATTATTTGAAAACAAAACATTTGCGGAAGGAAAATCATGGAGTGCTATTATTTTCATTTAAAATCGTTTTGTGAAACAAGTTTTTGGATCATTTAACTGTCGTCCATTCACCAGAACAATAAAGTAACACTTAAAATACTTTCTATCAATCTCCTTTTGTTTTATAAACAACCTCCAAACCTCAATATGACAGGGCAGATATAAACTAGGATTTATAATATTCTCAATTAAAATACTTCCCAAAATACGGTATATGTAATTTCGGTTTATCGTAAAACTGATGATACCAATGATGCCAAACAAATCCAAAGATCAAGTCATTCTGAGAATCAAGAACCAACTTTTCAAACTCCAGTCCGATAATAGGAATATATCCTTCTTATGGGTACCATCACACTCCGGTATAAAGGGTAACGAAGACGCCGATATCTCAGCTCAAGAATCAGTCAGCAACAGTCATACCCCAAAATTGGAGCTGATACCACACTAAGACCACAAAGCAACTGTCAGGAGCTTTGTTGTAGATAAGTGGCAACATAAATGGAACCTTTTTTTCTCTTATTCTTTTGGGAATCAAACCACAATAATGTTTTTTATTTTTTATTTCGACAACGGTAGCTGGAACGCTACCGAAACGTCGGAATAAAAAATAAAAAACATTATTGTGGTTTGATTCCCAAAAGGATGAGAGAAAAAAGAATAATTAATGCCACAAGGAACTTACAGAAGATATAAATGGAACCTTCAGAACCTTAACAAAATGCATGAAGTAGTGACAAACGTGAGAGAAACCCCCTCCCTACCGACTACAAGAGCTGAACAAATTAAAGCTACCCGATTAAGGATTGGACACACAGCCTTAACGCACAAATTCATACTAAATAAAGAAGACCCACTTCAATGCTCCCAATGTAATGAAAATATGTCTATTAAACATATTATCCTAGAATGCCCCCAGTTTGCAATCCAACGAAGACAACATAAGATCCCCAACTCCTTACAGTTAGCTCTCGGAGACCAAATCAACGATTCCTTGAAATTCTTCAAAGCCATCAACATGTACAAGACAGTATGTTAAATAAAAAAAAATCCAAAGATCAATGAAACATATATTTCATTTGAACAATACAAAAAATGTAGAAAACTTTCCAAGAACAAGTTAATAAATAGTTGTTAGGGCAAGGAACATTACACATTAACAAATCAATACTTGGGGCAAATAGGTAATCTTCCTCAAATAAAGTGTCATGAATACTTTCACTTTCCTGCAATTGAGGCGGCTGGGTTTACACTCGGTTTTACATACCTGAAATCCGGTCCAAAATTTTGGCCGGCCAAGATAACTTACTCATCAGTGAGCATTACCTGATAATCAGCACAGTTCTACCACCGCCCATATGAAACACGCACGTAATGTTATTCCTACGTACTTACTACAATTTCAAATTATACACCCGGTATATGATTGTATAAAAGTTGTTTACCCATCGAGTTACATCGAGTTGGGTACAGTTTCTATTAATATGCGATAGTATCAGAAATAATTCTAACCATATCTTTGGTATGTCTTCCTCTGTGCATATGTTCCATATTAATTATAATATAAACATACTGCATGCTGCGAAGGAAATAAGAAAATATCAAGTAACAAGTTACTTAACTGGATATTATGTCCCATTTAGTTTAAATATGTTCTTTAACCGAACTTTTGTTGATGAGAAATATTATTGAAGCCATTATTTTATTATTTAAGTAGTTGTTCCTATTCACATTGTGAGAAGTGATAAAATATGAACCAATATTTTTTTCAACTAAACTCCTGGACAAAATTAACGCACCACTTTAATTATTCTAAATATTTACAATATAAACACAAAATAAAACTTAGTTAAAATGAAACAATAATGAATACCTAAAAATTAGTCGAATATGACCTTAACATGACCTTAATTTGCCCTATTTTTTCTTTAAAAATTTGTTTTTGCTGAAAATGCATAATTAAGCTATCATGCTTTCAAATTGAAAAAAGAAAAAAGAATATGTGAAACACAATAAGGGCCTCCTCTACTTCTTATTACTGCATTCATGCGTCGAGGCATGCTTGATATTAAATGTTCAACAAACGCTTGCGGAATAATCTCCCATTCTTCAATAACGGCTTCTATAAGTTGGTTGTGATTAACAACAGGAGGTCTAAGACTTCGAATCTTCTTTTTGAGATAGTCCCATAGATGCTCTATAGGATTCATGTCCGGACTGTTAGGTGGCCACTCTAATAAAGGGATATTAACATCATTTAGGTAACCAATAACCTGTCTTGCCACGTGGTGACGAGCGTTGTCCTGTACGAATAAAAAATTAGGCCCAACAAATGGAGCAAAAGGCATTACATGTTCGACAATAATGTTATCTAAGTAATATTGGGCATTACCTCGTACGTATAGGGACTAATTCCGTACGAGAATCGAAGCAAATTCCTCCCCAAAACATTTTAGAGCCACCACCAAAAGGTACTTTAGGAGAGATATTACAGCTAGCAAACATTTCTCCTCGTCTTCGCCAGACACGCTCACGTCCATCTGGAGCTTTAAGGCTAACTCTGGTTTCATCGGAGAACATAACCCATTTCCAATCATTGATGGTCCAATTCTGATGTAGTCTTGCAAAATTCAATCTCTGAACTTTGTGTTCTCTGGTAAGCAAGGGCTTTTTGGCTGGTCTTCTATTGCTCAATTCTGCTTCATGTAAACGTCTTCTAACCGTTCGAGATGTTATAGCGCTAATTCATTTTTTAACAGATTGCTGGTAACTCTCCTGTCTCTGAGAGCACGTTGTCTCAAAAAACGATCATCAATTTGATTAGTGCAACGTTTTCGCCCTTGTCCTGTTCTTCAAAGGTACGAGCCTGTTTCATTATGACGTCTCACTACGCGACTGATACTGGAATGATGTCTTCCTAATAAACCAGCAACATGTCGCATTGAATATCCTTCATCCAGAAGAGTCGATGCTCGCACTGCCTCCTCTATTGACAAATTTCTTTGGCGGTTCATTTTTCTCACTTGTTTTACTCGCAAATGAACTTCCAAACATGCATATGATAAAAACAATTACAAACAAACGCTTGCTTCTTACAGAAATTTTGTTTTAATCAACACTTTTTAAAAAAAATTTAACACAGATTTACTCTAAAACGAAGTTTAATATGAATTACTGTCAAAACAAGGTATTATGTGACACTAGCTAGTTTAAATAACATATGTCAGTATCAAACACGGTCCATAGCCTACTTGTCGTACACTAAGTTAACAACAAATAAAGATTATTGAGAAAAATATGAGTGGTGCGTTAATTTTGTCCAGGAGTTTAGTTACTTCAATGAATATGCTACAACACTTATAATCAAATTTACATAATTCGAAGTAATGAAGAAATAGGAGAATACACGTACGTATAATCTGATAAAAAAGAAGGTTGAAGTTTTAGGAACTCGTTAAAAGAATAAAAACGAGAAAAGTAACTAAGCAAATTGTGGAGTTTTATGGAATTCGTAGTAGAACCAAAAACGGAAACAATTAAGTAACTATAGCGCAGCAATAAAAGAAGACTCAAATGATGCAATCTTTCCAAACAGAAGAAAATATGTATGCTTGAAATTTTCAATTGGAAAGTTTAATAGAAGAAAGAGATTGGCTGCTGAATTAAAGAGAGCTTACTATGAAAAACGTGTAGGCATAGAGGGGAAAGCCAACTTGAACGTTCATAATAGAAATTTAAGAACTAATTTTTTGAATACTCTGGAGGTGAAAACAAAAATTTCAGTATACGGCTGAACGTGATATCTTTTGTAAATGGAAGACTTTAAAAAATCACATTTTCTGTAGAATTCAAATAGAGCCTATCAAAAGATTTAATAGTAATTTTCACTTTTTAAATAAACTAGCCGTGACCGTATGTACGATTTTCTCACTGCGCTGCACGCTGATTTCATTTTAATAATAGTTAACAAAATTACAGTGTATGCAAGGTAATTAGTTTACACGAGGTGTACTTAATTTAATATTATTATCAGGTTTTTGTGAATTAATTTTATGTAAATGTCGGTAAATATGTATTAAATTGTATGGTTATATTATTATACACTTTTTTTATCAGATATATATAGTAGGGTTGGATTCAAATCATAGGTTTAGTTAGATTCAACCGTGAATTTTACTATGAAAATTAATATAATTAGTGGAAATGCAGGAAAAGAAGTGAAGCCGACCTCTTGAGTCTGTTGGCATATCTTATCCTACCAGTCACTGAACATTGTACTATACCAAAACTAACACTTTAAAAGTTAGAAAGAAAGAGTGTGAGAGATACTCTCGAAAGTTGTAACAACATTGTTACCGGAAATTTGAAATATAAGTTGAATAACTTGGCGCATCTGGCATTGAGGAGAACTTAATTGGGGATTCAGCTTCGTTGATTGAGATTTTTTTTAATTGTGAATAGAAAAATTCACTTAAGTGCCTTTCAACCATCGTTGTACAAAAGGTTTGAAATACATTTAAGAGAGCATATGACAAGATTTACTTATACTTAATGATATGAATATTATAGACATACCTAATCGTTGGCTCATTCTCAGCTTGAATTTAGAAAATTAACTTTAAACATCTTCTGTAGGTTCTTGTGGCATTACTTATTCTTTTTATATTTATTTTCATTTTATATTCTTATTCAACTTTTGACAGATAGGGACCAAAAATTATTTAATTACTTATTAATCTTGACAACGGTAGGTAGCTGGAACGCTACCGAAACGTCGAAATAAAAAATATAAAAACATGATTGTGGTTTGATTCCCAAAAAAATTAAAGGAAAAAGAAGAGAAAATTAACATTTCTTTGAGGCATTATTATTTATTTTTTCACACAAAGTATCTCATTCAGGTTCCACATCGTCCCACTTAACTACTGTGATTTTGTAATGCCGTAAATTTTTATTACCTAGCAGCAGATACCTTAGACATATTATTCCGTAAGTTTTTACTCCGTAAATATGTATATTAGCGGGTTTAATAGTCACAAATTATAATATAACTATAGTACAAACTAGTTATCTTACTTGTACCAACTGCTGCTTATTATTTATATCGCTTTCGTACAGTGTTTTTCAATAAAAAATTGTTAAATCACTGAGTGACGTCGATTTTTGTTTGGAAAATTGAAATACTTTTCCAGTGAAATGGATCACTTTCCACACTGGTAATGTTTGTAACGAAATCTTCCAGCATAATTTCAATTGACATAAAAACGATAAATTAATTTCGAATGTATTTTTGAGCACATGAAAAATTACAATTGTTATTAATAAATTAAGATGGAACAAGGACAGCGTTTATGTTTTTATTAATAACCCAAAAATTGTTGATATTAAAGGATTTTTGGGAGAAGATTTTCGAAAATGGGGAACTTTTCCATGGAAAAATTAAACTCCCAAATATCTATCTCCATTACGAGCTCCATTATTAATAATTTTAATTCAACGGGCTATTTTGGGTACGCCCCCACCTCGTTAAAAGTAAACAGGTCACATTAAATATTTTTTTTCAATAATTGTTAATTTGAAAATTTGAAAAAATATGGTATATTCTGAACACTCTAAGGGACTTTGTTGGAAAAGTCATTTAAAGTCAACTTTTCAAAAATATAAACTATTTTCAATTAATTAATGTCAAATGACTACATAAAAATTTGATAATAATATATCTTGAAATATTTGGAGCCCTTCCTATACATATTATACAAGATCACGCGATAAAAGTTTATTATTTTGTTTATAATAATTTTTTAAAGATGAAAAGTTTCTTTATAACGTACCTACTGAATGCTATTGTTAGATACAACAATAACATAATATTTGACGAAAAATGTTTCAACATTTCTTAGACTTTTCACTCTTGAGAAATTATTATAAGAATAATTACAAACATCCATTTACTTTTATCGCGTGATTAGATATAATATATAAGTAAGAGTGGCTTCAAACAACCTAATATTTTAACAGAGATTGGAAAAAAATTAACTCTTTGAAAAACATTTTTTCTAACAGCAATATACTCTGTACAGTGTTCAGAATACACCATGATTTTTTCAAATTTCTAAATTCACAAATAATATGTAAACTAATTATTTAATATGACCTGTTTACTTTCGACGAGGCGCGGGCGTACCCAAAATGAACTGGGAGACCTATTTTCAGCGTTTAATTAAAATCATAAATTATGAAGCTTCGGCAGTTAGAAAAGTTCGAGGGGTAAGCCGCCGGCAAAAATTTTGTACACCTACTTCCACATTAGAGAAAACTTCATCGAAACTCCCACATACTTCAACCACACTTCCACATACTTCCACACACTTCTTCCATTTAGTAATGCAACACGCTTCCATAACGAGGAGCACAAAAAATTTATAATTTCTTAAAACACTCAATATCATTGGTTTTTATGATAATTTACCTGTTGTATGGGTAACTTCAACACTCTGTATCTCAAAAACTTCAATAACCTATGTCAACATGAAATTTACGCCAATTTTCGCATTTTCTACACGCTCTTTCAGTTTTTAACATCCTTTAATCAACACCCTGTATAATGACCAAGACAATGACCCATTCAGTAATTCTAAATTTGTTATTTTCACCGCACTTAGTCTTATTTCTGTATTGAACTTCCACATACTTCCACCAAACTTTCACATACCTACTTCCACATACTTCCACATGCTTCCACCAAACTTCCACATACTTCCACTACGGAGTACACCTACTCCCACATGCGGTTTACCACGGAAAAGTTCTGCCTGCTTAGAAATCTTTTTTTCATTTTTCTTAAAATTAATAGTTTTTGAGTTATTGGAAAAACTGAATGCCATCTTTTTTTTATCTCATATTTCAAGCAGCTTCATTTTAAACCTCGTTTTAAACCTGTTGACTAAATAATGAAACTTTGCAACGACCGATTACCGAGCCGATTACAATACAATAATTTAATAAGTTTGTTCCAAAATAACCAGAATAATTAATGATTAATTCACTACCACTACTTTATTTAATGTTTATATGCACGCCTATGATAACTTATAATTGTTGGTATTCTAACATCAAAATTAAAATATCATTTAAGTACGTTGAAATATTTAATTCTACCTGCTTCGTTAGAAATAAAAACTAGGTTCACCAGTAAACAAGTTTTTTTTTGCCAAACGACAGTGTAACAAAAAACTCACATATTACATTTTGTTATAAGTGCTCGAATTGATTTCACGGTCAATAATTTTGCATATCGGGAGTGTTTTTTTTAAATTTTTGATTATGATTATGGTGACTTTTATAGTGGTAGGTAATCTACGAACAGTTTCGTGGAAATCATGGTGAATTGATGCACAAAAAATGTCTTTCATCGGTGTTTCGCTTCGTAAGTTTATTGAATTGTTAACCTTATATTGTTATTGATATAAAAGAAACATCATAAGCCAAGCAATACGTAACTATTTTTGACAAAAATTCTAGTAGAAAACGGATTGTCTCATCATATAATAGCTGTTTTCCGAGATATTCACCTAACAAGTGCGGAAAATGATTTTTTCCGCAAGTGTTAGGTACAATAGTTTTTCTACGAGCGTGAGGAAAGTCAGCAGAACTAATCAAAAGTTGAGATATTTTCATCTGATTATAAGTGCTTATGGTTTATTTAGAAACATATTTTATTAGATTATTGATAATAAAAACATAAAGTAAAATATTATTAACAATAATAGTTACATGTCAAAATCTAATACCTAATTATTTATATTATTATTGTAAAAGTACAATTATTTGCATTACTTAAATTTATAGCAGATGCTAGTTTGTTGTATGGCTGTAATTTTGGATCTGCTGATCTTTGCTGTTCTGGGATAATAATGTCAGTCGAGTGTAGTTGATTTTCCAATTCCTGTTCAAAGTTCTGCTGAGTACTTGGGACTCGCAACCACCATAATATACCGGCTTATTATTAATTTGATATATAGAGGTGTGAAATTATTTCCACACGGTGCGGAAAATTATTTCCACACGGTGCGGAAAATTATTTCCACACGGTGCGGGAAAATTAATTTTCCACACTAAAATGTGTGTAGAAAATTCAATTTCCCGCCCGCTCGTATAAAAGAGACATTACATACTATAATAATTTTAAAATGTTTTGGACAAGCAAATATTAATTTCCACGTGAAAAGGAAAAATCATCCCTTTTTCAGTTTTTTCACATAACGTGGAAAGAAATGGAGCAATCCGATAATCCGATAATTAGGAGCCAAGGAAATACGTAAAAATAGGAAAATAGCCAACTCTTTTGAATGTTAGATATTAAGTTATTTTTCAATGTCAATCGAGCGTCCTTTGTACAAAAGAAGAGCATACCCCAGGAGACGATAATTTTCATCGCGATTACAATTTTAATTTTTTGATGCAACAAATTTCAACGTGTAATGAGTTATCGATAGTCCGATTCCATTTCAAAAAGTATAGATGAAGGGCATCAAAATGTATATTTTTGATTTGTATTAAAATAATGCAAAGTCCAAAAACGATAAAATCGTCTTATACAAATCCTGGTTACTCTTCTAAATAAATGTCTGTATAGTATGCCTCCCCTCGATCCCTTGGCCACACGGCTGGTTTCCGGTGGTGTCCTTTATTTTTCATTAATAAAGTTTGGCTCCTTTTATTCTATACTGTCTATAACACTAAAATTGAAGAACTTTAAAGGTTTAAATTAATAATTAGCCTGTATATACTTACTGCTACGCTTCTCATAAGAGAAGTAGTTTGTACAGGCGCTGAGCCAGGATTTTCTTGAAGGGGGCAAAATTTAAAAAAAAAGTTGCCCCCCCTTCTGGGACCACCACTGAGTTAGTATGTTGTACTGCCATCAACTTCAGGCAGGGGTTAGATATAGTTTCAAGGTTTAATTTGCAATTGACACACATCAGCTGTAACAAAATAATCCGTCTGCACATGCGAATTGTTTGATTTTAATTTTTGAATGATTTATTGCCTGTGTTAGACAGATTTCTGAAAAATGTTACAGGAAAAGTCGATTGTTAGTAAGAGTTGACTCTTCCTAGGCAAAGTCTACTCTTACTAAACACATCAGTAAAAGTTGATTTGAAATGAATAAACACTCTTTTTCTAGGAAGAGTGTTAACTACTCAGTTAACTATGACTGCTGTGATTCAGTAAAAGTTGATTAACTGGAAGATTAACTTGAATCACTTGATATGCGTGTTACAAAATATTGGATATTTTCCAAAAATGGAAGGGTGAATGCATTCAATACTTAACGCGCATATCAAGTTAATCAAGAAGGGGAAGGGTGATTCCAATGATTATATTCCCTTTCCCATCTTGAATAACTTAATGTTCATTACAAAGTATTGGATATCTTAAGGGGAAGGGCGAATCCAATGATTATATTTCTTTCTTCTTCTTGAATATATTATAATGTTCATTACAAAGTATTGGATATCTTTTAAGGGAAAGGGAGAATGTAATGATTATATTTCCTTCCCCTTTTCCTCACATTTACCAAAACGACATGGTCATTGTGAATTCAATGTACATTTCCCTTCTTTGAAATTGTAAATGTTAGTTGGATGCACATTACCCAAACCAGCAGGCAAATGTGCACATTTACCGGAAAATGTGTAGATACATTGTCGCCATTATCTACTTTTACCGTAACATATCTATATTTTTTATCATGAAATGAAGGCAAATATACGTACTGGGTTAGGGTAGGGGTTAAGCTATGGTGGGTTGATTGCTAGTCAAGGTCTACTTTCACTACCTCCAGACAGTGAGAGTATACTTCATCTAGATATAGTCAACTCTGACTAGTACATGTTGATCAAATTTCAATACTTTTAGGTTTTTATAAACTTTTACTGAAAAGACCAGTAATAGTCGACTTTACCTAGGGAGGATCAAGTTTTCCTGTAACATATAAAATTTTTGGAGAAAAACCTGGCAAATTCTTGGCATAATTCTTAGCTGTGTAATACGGATCTAAATATAAAAATATTTGGAATAACGAAAATAAATTCTTCAGCAATCGAGTGAAATGTAACATTTTATTAAACATAATCTCATTTTTCCTTCACCCCTATCTCTTCAATTTTTATTAGGTATTTCATCTAAATATTATCTTTATTTGTTTTAATTCGTCAAAGTTCCCAACTGATTGATTGACCTGCGGTCGGCAAAACACCATAATCTGTTGTTTAATTATTTTTCTTTATCTTAACATTGAAAATTATTTGTCTATTATTGAACTTTAAACAGTTTATCCACTGTCATTTTTGATTAAATGTAGAAAGGTCAAAGAAACCTTTCTCAGATTAATTCAAACCGCTGTCTAATGTAAAAAAATTGTTATCAACAAGGATTAATAAATACGATAAACATGATGTATTTTTATCAACTCCAGTAAAAACTAAACTCGCCGTAAACCATGTGAATGTTGAATTGAGAAAAGGTGCCGAGCCATCTGCCTATAAGTTCGAGACAATTTGACTAGAAAGGGATCGCAAACTTAATTTGGAAGACAAGAGTCCAATATTAGGGAGAAAGGGATGCTGATGAAGAACAGTCAATAGTTTCCGAATGAATAAATGGGAAAACAGGGGAACAATTCACGAAAATAGCTTATTTCATTACAGTCGTGAGCGTATTTTGGAGTTCATGGATAGTTAAGTTCGGTTTTTATAGAAATTCTGACACAGGTCCAAAACTAATTGAAATCAATAAATCATCTCCAAAATTCAAGTTAATATGAATTGATTATAAATATACTTCATCAAAATTACAATAAATAATATTCAAAACACTAAATTTGAGTATTACCCACTTTAAAGTTAATTTCTGTAACGCAAATGTTCTGAAAATATTGAAAATAAATAAACTTTTTTCCGTCCCTTTAGCATAGTATTCAGAGTCTCTTGTATTCAGAGTCATAAGAAAAAAATTACAATGTTTTTTTTAACATCTGAACTACTTAACATATTGAACAGATAAAAATAATGTTAGATCAACTCAACTTTAAAGGCGATTAAACGAGTGTTCTACTCGGTTTTATCAGAGAATCAATTAAATTAATCATTCTTAATCATAAACAGTTTATTTGCTGCTCCAGCTGTTCCTGAAATATTCAGAATGTTTCATATTATGGCGTCCTGAAGCAACAAAACATGCCGTAGAGCTAGTTGGAGAAACTAATTGTAGGCTCAAGATAGAGCAAAATGGTTGGCCCAGCTTAATATGGCAGTAGTGGGGTAGTGTTATTGACAGGAGTTGTTCCATATTGAGGTATCTAAAAGAAATTGCTCCTCATTTTTCCCACTCGATATATTTTTTTTCTAACAAACAAACTGAAACCGATCCATCACTTCAACTCCCTTTCAACCAGCCGCCACTGGAAACAGACATTTTTTTGCTTTCAATACAGAATTCCATGTATTTCCACTGGATGATTATATAATTATAAGTTAGATAGGTGAGAACCGACTAAAACTATTAAGCTCTGTTCGTTCGAGAGTAGTACAGAATCCTTACAATATATTAGCCTTAGTGAATAGTGGGAAGCAGAATAGATAGATTGATTTTCAATTGTTCATACGATAGCACGATTATTTTGCGGTTTGATCTTGTGGTTCGGACTTAAATGGTAATGCGGAGCAGTACAGCCGGAGAATTCGGACTTAAATGGTAATGCGGAGCAGTACAGCCGGAGAATTAAATTACACAATTCATCCAACGGAAAAAATTTCATGTTATTTAAGAAAATGTACTGTATGGACATTTAAAACGATGTTCTTTGTGGTAGTACAATCAATATTCAGTATGTGGAGATTTTTTCACCTTAATGCTTGATTATTTAGCGATGAATCTATTAAATCTTCAACTTGTATCATTGCGGGCACTTCTTTCACCCTCCTGAGACTGCTTTTCCATACATTTGTGTTTAGCTGGATCGAAAGATGCACATTACACTTCGTGTTTCGATTTAGACAAGTGACTCTGCACTATGCTCTTGTGATATACATATAGGATAAGTCTGTTCCTCTGGCATATGGTACAGAGCGGCATGCCATAAATATTCTCCTTCACTTGAAGGCTGACCGTATGTTATTAATGGTTGAGGTGCCTTCTGGAAAATGAATAAAAAACCGATACCTTCTTGCTGCGTTATAGGATTCTGCACTTGATTCTGCAGTTAAACAGGCAAGCGGCAGATATGTGAGTATGATAATATGTTAATATTTTATTGCCAGACACGGCAATCCTGTCCTGTCCTGTCTTTGAGGTTTACAATGCTAGTTGGTTGTGTTGCATATACTTTGTTCTTAAGATAACCCCACTGAAAGAAATCTAACGGCGTAAGGTCTGGCGATCTAGCTGGCCATTCAATAGTACCTCTTCGTCCAATCCATTTATTGGGGAAGATTTTATCTAAATAAGTTCTTACCATTAAAGCATAATGGGGTGTTGCCCCGTCTTGCTGGAACCAAACATTTTCATTCGGTAAGCTAGGATCTATTGCGTTTGGATATAAGTTTGCCAACGCAGAAATAACTTCATTTCTAAGCATATTTAAATATTTGTTAGCTATCAAATTTCCATCTATAAATATAGGACCAATAATATGGTCGCCTATGATACCGGCCCAAACGTTCACCTTTTGAGGGTCCTGAGTATGTGTCTCACGCATCCAATTAGGATTCGCTGCTGACCAATATCTACAGTTCCGTCGGTTTACCTCTCCATTAAATGTGTATGTTGATTCGTCAGAAAAAAGAATGGTACCAAGAGCTATCTCATTTCTGTTCAGATTATTCATCAATCTTTCGCAGAAATCCATTCTACGATCTGGATCGTCTTCTGTTAACTCCTGCACAATTGTTAATTTGTAGGGATGAAGTTTTTCTTTATGAAGACATCTTAGAACAGTTGTATGACTAACATTATTCTCACGGGCAATTTGACGTGTACTTGAAGTTGGATTCTCTTCGACACTTAACAAAATATCCACTTCCACATCATCTTCAACGAAGTGATTGACTTTTACTTTTTCAGTATAAACTGTCAACACATCAACAACTGACAGAATAAAAAACAATCCACATTATTTACCGATTTTGTCTAATTATTGGCGTTTTCAGGCAATTTCAGGTATTTATGATAAAATTCATGGGCATAGCAGGTTTTGTTTAATATACAAATACGTCTAATAATTAATTAGCTTAGATTTTTGATAAATCCATATTTAGCTAATTTAAAAATTATTAATTTTAAAATTTCACCCTGTATAATTCATGATTGACCATACATTATTTAGTTTGTTGGGATCCACTCATCAAGAGGATTAAAAAAATATGCAAATATACAGGGTGTTTCATAAAAAAACAACACCGACTATGGCATACCTGCGTGAATCACCCTGTACATTTAAATTTATGTTTACATTACGCACAACTCAATTCAAAAGTCTCGGCATTTTTATAATTTTTTAAAACAATGACATAAAGAATTTAATTATGTAAGTGGTTTCCACACTGTATCTGTATATAGGTAATCGTGACTGGATGTTGCTCCTGGTAGATGGAGGTTTTCTTTCATGACTGGACGATGTCACAGCCAGTAGAAAATATAATCAACCGGTTGAAATATATTCACAACCGATGGAAAATATTCCCCACCGGGGGAAGACATCACAAGCGAGACTGGAAAATGTCCCTAAAAGTCTTCTACCGGCTACACCCTGCCAGAAGTTTAGCTTTACTAGCAAAGTGCAGTTATAAAAATTTACAAACAGGATTGAATACATTTTTCCACAAGTACAGAGAAATTAGAACATTGGTAAGAAAATAATGAGTGAAACAAATCTTTTTACACAAATTACAGCATAAGATACATTTTTAAATATAAAATCCAAAAATATTAATTATCTAAAATCACCACTACTTTACCTGCCCCTACAACAACCAAGCTTGATCATCTAAATTTTAAAACCAGTTAAGAAAAACATGCAAATACCTAACAACATTATACAAGGCAAATTAAAAATTATTGAGGCTGAAAAAAAAGTTATGTTGCTTCAAACTGAAAAAGTCAAATATTAATTAATCTGAAACAGAAAATCAAAAAAAATTTAAAAATTCAACAAAAGTTAGATGGAACCTATGAGACCTGAACCAACTAGGCAACAATTTCTGCAACGGAAAATCAAAGAAAATTAAATAACAAAAATTCGATGGAGCTTGTAAGAATAGTATTGATAAAAAAGTAGTAGCCATTACTGGGCAACAATATCTGCAATAGAAAATCAAACAAAATTGAAAAATTCAACAAAAATTCGATGGAACCTATGAGACCTGTAAAAACTAGGCAACAATTTCTGGAACATAAAATCAAACAAAATTGAAAAATTCAACAAAAATCAAGATCAAGAAACCGGAGAAACATAACTTACCCATTTATTTTGGAAAAAAGGTACCAACGTGTAAAAGGCTGGATAGTATTTGTAAAGTATATGGAATGACATAGCTCACCTATGGCAGTATATTATTGAGTGAATGTGAGCAACAACATATCTATGTCTTTGGAAAAAAGAACCTACAAAGAAAAGCAGTATAATATACAAATAATATTTTAAATTCTATTGCTTACCTGGGTTTTCACATTTTTGACACTTTTCACACTGACACTTGTAAAAAAATGTTGGTTCGAAACAATAGGTGTAAACATTATACAAATAATATAGTACTACCAAAAAGAACGACACATTTAATTGGAAACTCGCGATTTATGGACGTATCAAAATTTAATTCAAAAATTTATAGAAGGGGATAAGCAATTTTACTTGAAAATATTAAACCGTTGATAAGATACTTAGGGGGTTCTATACTTTATACTAACTCTGTTATCTAAATCACCAAATAACAAATATTCTAAACTATTTTTAAATTATTAGAGGATTATAGCTGTTTCCAGTCAGTAATAAGCATTCGCAATAATTTCGAAAATATTTTCGCAACCCACACCAACTGCCTATAAGACTAGAAAACTGCTCTTTCTTAAAAATTACTTACCATTGTATTTATTGAGCGACAAAGTTTTTACATCGGTTTAACTATTCTTTGTTAAATAAGAAAAGGCTGTTTATGAGTTAACGTTGACCACGGGCATTGAATTTATCACAATGATATATTGCCGTGGACATTTCGCTACACAAAATAAAATAAATAAAATGGAATATAAATATTTGTAGGAACTTTTATTGATATTAAATCATTCGGTTGTTTGCGATGCATATGAATTTAAGAATGTTTGCTTTGTATATTAGAAATTGATAGCTCGGCTTTGTGTATTAGCGGAATTTATTATTAGTATTGCTGTAATCCATATATGAAAGAAAACTACATTAAATTTCGCAATTTGGTCACCAAATATGTATTGAAAGTGTTGAGTATTTATTATCTCCAAGTGAAGAATTTGGGTTTATTATTGTGACATACAACTGGCTACCTTCTATCTACTGCCTACCAAATAGACCAGGAAATAGGTAAAATATAACTTTGACGTGATACACTGACGTTTAATTAGGAAATCTTCTTGAAACGTCAAAGTTATCAAGTGACAGATAGTAACAAACGTCAAAAGTCGTGTCGTTAAGAATTTTCTGTTCTTGAGCGGCTAAACAATACTTTCCGCTCTATTTTTGTTGTTTATATCATTAGTTTGTAACATGCTGTTCAGCTGTTAAGTTTTTCGTCTGAAAAACTATTTCATTTAGTGAATTTTTTGGCTCATTAGTCACTTCCTCCCCAATTTCTACTAAATTTCTAAACATGCCGTTTTCTTGTCGCATTAGCCACTCCGTAATAAAACATTAATTTTTATCAATTCCATTTTTGTCTGTAGATGTTCGAAATCTCAATTTTCGAGTGAATTCTTTCTTTTCCTCTAACTGCCACATTGAAGGCAACAGTTATTTATATTCTCTTTTTAATTTTTGGTGAACAATTTTCTATTGCCTAGTTGCTCTGCAGCCGGCAAGATCCATTCTTAAGGCAAGTTTGAGGCAAGTTTAAGACAATGTTAAGTCCACCTCATTCCTGTCCCGTGCACGAGGTCCACAGCCTGTCGAAGACATCACCGCCACTGCCGCCATCGCTCTAAGAGCTGCAAACATTCTCAGCCCTTTAAGATAAGTTCCTCCGTCTTATCTATAGCGTGTGTAAGACTTGGATTTGGCGAGCTAATTACAATTAGTATTCTCTTTGTTCAATTTTTGAAATATTCAATTTATGTCGAGTTTTAAATAATTCAATAAATAATTATTATTCCATTCTTTGTATTGATTATTCAATAATCATTGAATTGGATAAACGTGTTCGGGAATAAGTAGATTTATTTTTTTTTTGTAACTCAACTTTAATTTCTTGCAAGGTGTTTCCAGCTTTCCACCTTTTGCTTCTTGTTTTAATTGCTTCGTTTCGATTAAAAAGCTGGTGGCGTCCAATTAAATATTAATTGTACACCCCATCCCAGTGATAGTGTATGAAATAGTTTAATTGGTGCCGAATTCTACTCCCTGAGGTGGAGTGCTCTAGCCTGGGGCAGTTTTACGTTACAAGTTTTCCGGTAAGGTAGTCGAAAACATATTTTGTATCCTTCTATGTTGAATATCGTTACTGTACGTCTGTAGTCACAACTATAAATTTCATATTCTAACTGTATTCTAAATATACGACAAACATCGTATACCTTTTACCAGACATTTTTACCGGAATACTATAAAGACTCGCATTCAACTAATGTTATTTATTCTACGGCCGCGGGTGTTTACACAATTGTTTACATTGCATACAATATAAACAAATTCCTCTCTTATCTAGTGCGGCATCTTCGAGTTATGTAGGGCCATGTGTGGAACATACAGTGTTTGAAAAATTATTAATAGTAATACCTGAACGTTATACAGGGTATGTTTTAGTTGTTTTAATAGTATAGACTAAGATTGAAGTACAATATTTAAAAAAGTAAAAGAACATGACGATTGAAAAGGGAAAAATAAGGTTTTGAAGGGAAGGAGCTTTTGGAACCTTTAATTTCCAATTTCAGGACCTTTCCTTCCTGGCTCATCACTCAAATCTCAGGACTTTTGGGATATTCATACTGCAAGCACACTCAATATTTTTCTGGAAATTGCTCCAGTACTTGTTCATACAGTGTCATTGATTAGTGTGATAAATCTCAGTAGGTCTGTTATAATAGAAGATACCGGAAAAAAATAACTATATAAATTGCAGAAGGCTTTACGCTTCATATTTATTTTATGAATTAGTTATGTCACACATATATAAAACACAAATTCGTTTCGATATTCTCCAACACACAACTTTACAAAGAATGGGCCTCTGAGATACTTATCTAGGGTGTCCCACGACGAGTGAAAACTATCTGTATATGGCAAAATACTCATAGTAAAATCACGAAAATTCCTACGTTTGGGTTTTCGAATACGATCTTTTCAACTAAAATATTTTCAAAGATGGCCGACTTCCGTTTCTACCGGAAGTCGACTGTAACTTTGTTATTTTGAATGGAACACCCTGTATATTAATACATTTTTGAAATCTACGTAATATTTTAGTATACTTTTGTTTAAAAACTTTTTCCGAAAAATGCACACTTTTTGAGTTATTAACTTTTTTGTAGAAAATTTGACCGTTGAAGACCCTTATAAATTATTTTTTTACGAGAGGACCCTTGAAGATATGAAAATGGTTTCTCTTCGGTTGCCTTAAGCAAGGTCAAACGTATTCGAATCTATGTTGAAAAATTTTCCATATTATACAGGGTGTGTATAAAAAGTGTTCAAAGTTTAACTTCATAAATATCAAATTTCTTCATTTTTTTAAATAGAACCCCCCGTTTTTTTCTATTTTAATGCATTCAGGAGAAAAAAATAAGGCAAGTTCATGTATACTTTCCTATACCTAAACCTTACCGTTATCCAGATATTAAATGTTTTCTGTAAATTTTTAGAGATGCAGGTGTGATCTACATTTTGATACAAGCACTAAGAAATGAAAAATTTTATGTGAATTTACTTCTAATACATGGTAAATATGACAAAGTTGTTACAAGAATATGTGCTTTATTTCAGTAAGATATCCAGATTGACCGCGATCGAAATCGCACATTGTTAAAAGAATACTTAACAATTTGAAGCTATTCGGTTATAATTTTAAGCAAAAATGTATTAATATACAGTGTGTTCCATTTAAAATAACAAAGTTACAGTCGACTTCCGGTAGAAACGGAAGTCGGCCATCTTTGAAAATATTTTAGTTGAAAAGATCGTATCCGAAAACCCAAACGTAGAAATTTTCGTGATTTCACTATGAGTATTTTGCCATATACAGATAGTTTTCACTCGTTGTGGGACACCCTGTATATTTGCAAGTTTACCTTTATTTTTGGTGTCTGAAAATAACTTGACTTTCTACCTACTGAAATAAAATTCTGTTTGAAAATAGGGAAAATAAAATGTATGAAATTTGGTTTGCTTTAATTTCACTTTCAACTTCATACATTGTAGGTAACCGTTGCAGAGATAACCCTAAGGTCGAAAAATTGGACTCATGAGCAGGACCTACTTTCACACACCGAATGCCTTTTTTTCTACCCACTGACTTTTTCGTATAATTATTCGCTTGAAATCCAATTGTTGAGAAACAATAACGGCATCTTAAAAATATTATTTAGTCTATCCAACAAAATGTGCCCAACTTAAAAAAAACATAAGACGAATATATACAACGTCCCTCACAAAATATTGATCAAATCGAAGATATCCAACCGGCTAGTCGCCTTTAAAAACCACTTCCAAAAATACATAACCTCCAACTTCATTAACGTATTGAATAATTCCAAGTTAACGAGCATCTTACAACCGTAACTCTTACAAATATGGATATCATTATACTCGTATGTCTTTTAATTGATTGCTTTTCATATTGAAGTGATCGGATCGAATCGTCAGATGATGCATGACTAAAACGTTTTCTTATTGACCGATGACTATTTATGGGTAATGAGTGCAATTTATTTAACGTAAAAGTGAATGTATTGTAGAATTACAGGTGCCAAAGATAGGTACATAACATTATTATTTCTTGATATTATCACCAATATTTATCATAAAAAAGTCAAAATTTCACAAAACTCTCAATCCCAAAAAAGTTTGATATTATAATTTGTCTCAAAGAATATCGTCTTCGTTTCTGACGGTAATCATCTGAGTACGACTGTTAAGGAAACTTAAGTTTTTAAATTTTTGCCGCGTAACACACATCATTGGCGCATGTTTGAGGAAAACGTCGACATGCCCAATGGCATCAAGAAGCCACACACGGTAAACGAACGCTTTCGGTGAAATATAAAAAAAAAGGAAATCGAGTGATTGAAGGTGTGCCAGAACATATCCTCAACCATCCCACGCGCCTGGATACGGACAGTGAATAATATAGCTTCACCAGGTAGGAGCCTTCTAGTTTTTTTCTTTTCTCTCTTTTTTGCGTTGATGATGTGTTACATTTTATTTATAAAACCAATATTATAGTTACAGTCCACCAACATTTTTTTCATATTTCCTGCTTTAACAACGACCTTCTTAACAGAATTTTACCTGAAATGAAACCAAACAACAGTCGAGTGACAAAACAAAAGTGGGCCTGGTTGTAGTTTATTCAACTTAATAGCATTTAATAATCTCTCATTTGCGAGGGGGAAAAAAGTATTTAAGGAGAAATGGTCTCCACATATTGAATAAAAAACAAAGCATGTATAATAAAAATACAAAAATATAGATATTTGTGAATTTGATCTTTTTTAAAATAATCTTAAATAGTCCGCCACTGATGATCTCTTCTACAGCAGCTATTGGCCATATGATGTATTGCATTTGGCCCATTAATTTTATGATTGCTGGCGAAAGCGAAGACGATATAATTTGAGACAAACTCTACTTAAAGAAAATAAGGGTTGTTCATTCTAGCCCTTCAACATGTAACAGGTATGTTGACAAAATACCGGTGGTTAGTCGTTACATTCTCACTTCAATTTTACTCAGCAAATTTTAAGTGACGTATCTGGTTAGTTAATTTTGTCGTAGGAAAGATCCATCCTAACTTTCTACAGTCAAACACTTTCATAATATGGTTGAATTTAAAAATATCCTGTAAAGTATTTCAAAGTTAAAGCAATTCTTCTTAAAAATATTACTTCCAGTATCTGAAGGACGTATAATACGCGATTTTAAAGTCCTCAGCCAAGATAAAAGATTAAAATCTTTCCTAATCCCAATTACGTATTTCACTAACTTTTAATAGTGAGAAAAACTTATCCAATTAAAATTGCAATTATCCACTTTTTATATATATTTTTTTATTGTGGTTGTTGTGTATTGAGCTTCCAACAAGTTTTCAAAGAACCATGCAGATGCTATTCGAGATGCCCATTGATAAAATCTTTGCAATTAGATTGCACAAGAACATTCTGGTTGTAATGTATGGTTAGTTTTTTTGCAAGTTGTATTGAAACGAATTAAATGGAGGCTTAACAAAGTTCAATTTAATTTGTATTTAATTATCCCGCAAGCATACTTTATATTAAACTGAATTTCCACTTATACAGAGCTCCCTAAAAGTATTCAGCAAAAAGAGATCGCTGTTATACTTGTTGGTTAAAAATTTCGTGCAAATTAATGAAAAACAATTCAACTAATTGTCTTCAATCATCAGCATAATCTCTCAAAGCTTCGTACAGTCAGTCCAATGATCCTTTGATAATTTTATGTTGTCCCAGTCATGAGATTCTGGATGCTCTGCGAAATACACATCCAAAGTTGAAGTCTTCATTCGACGAAAGACGCCTCTCACAAGAAAATTGTTTCAGGTTACCGGAAAAATAGTAGTGCCAGGGGCACCGAAGACTATGGTCATATCTTTATCTCATGAGTATTAGTCCTGGGGGCCTATTCTCGAATGTCGAATGACATTTGTCGTATTCGACACAATGTCGATAGAAATTATCGCACAACATTGGCATCTGGCATTCTCAAATGGGTTCGACATCTAAGTCGCATGAGATAAATTTTGTCGAATAACATGAACAGGCAACACCGAAATTTCGATATTATATCGTGTTCCATGCCACTTCTCTTGTAGTAGTTATATGATCTGTGATGACAGTAATGATTTGGTTATTTGCTAGAAGTTAGAATGTACAATGTACTTACTCGAATATAGAACAAGAATAACAAGATAAACATGGAAAGTGAAACAAAAAAAAATTATTGCACCCAAAACCAAAAGCGAACATTAATAAATTTGATGCAAGAAAAAGAAAATGAGCCTCTTTTATCTGGAAAATTTTCCCCAAATTTTACCTTTCAAATTGCAAGGAGTAAGTGGCAGAATACCTTTTCTTCCAGAGATAATGTACTTGCACGATTCCCTTGTTCTATTAAGGGTTCTAGAATAATGATTAGCTCTCTAGCTAATTCTTCAGTTAATCTGAACGTTTTAATAAACTTTCTGTCAGATAAAAATGTAAAAGCGCTTCTATATATTCCTCGTCCCTCTAGAGGCCGCTGATACATTTCTTGATTTTCTAAATTTTCAATAGCAATTAATAAAGCTGCCATTTTCTCTCTACAAAAATTTCTGAAACAGAACCTAACAAAAGTAGTAAACAATGTTTTGAGTGTTTTCACTTTTGACATGTATAACGTTAACCTATAAATTTCGCAAGTAATGAAATTCTCGCATTCGACATAAATTGTCGACTGCCTTTGACCATTCTACAATTTGTCTATCAAAAATTTGCGAAGGCGACATTTGAGAATAAGAATATTCAGATTTTATTCGACAAAGAGGATTTCTCGCATGCGACAAAATATGTAACGGTTTGAGAATAGGGTCCCTGTAGTCGTTAATTCTGACACATTGCAGGATAACATAAATATCTATCTGAAATACAGGGGTGTGTTTTCCTAGTGAGAAGGAACATCTTGTGTTTCTCCATAGACTTATAAATACCAGAGACAAAATATTTCATTGATAAAATGCTTTTTAAGGCGATCTATTATTGTTTTAAAAAAAGCTATAAGTGCAAGAAAGAAAGCATAGTCCTTGTCGGGCGCGTGCTCAAAATGACAACAGTGTAATTGGGCTGTAGATTTTCATGGCCAGTGGGGTACGGTTCAAAATCTACCATCAATAATTAAATATATTACGTTTTTTTATTGGATCATGATTGCAGGATGTAATAAGGCAAGGAAAGTGAGAAATGTTTTATTATCATTCAAAATTTACAAAAACTGTATAGACAAATCGATAAACAAGTTAAAACGTGAAAAAATAACAAAATAAAAGAGTGATATGGGTATATAAATGAATAATGAATTGAAATAATTATATGTATTTATTTATCCAGTTTTAAAATAATACCTAGTACAAGGTACTCTAAACCATATACCAACATTGGTAGTCACAGCTACTTGTTTGGTGACTACTGGTGCTTAAGAAAATTGAATTCATTTCATTAGATATCAGGTTAATCATTCACATTTGGATTGAATAGTTCAAACTTCGCAACTTTTAAACGATATTAACAATATAAATATTCTTACTTCAATATAAATATGAACAAATGAAAAATATATAAAAAGCACACAAAATATGAAAATTTGATAACTTATGATGTACTGGTAGACTGTCCTGTCCGAATGTTAGACTGCCCGCTATTCGTTTGGGTGTCATATTTGATTTCAACAATAATACAAATACTATGTGGTTTTCACAATGAGTCTTACATTTTTCAGATAATGTATTTTGTATACTAATTTGGTAGTGGTTTATTTAATTAACACCAAGAGACACCAAAACCCTTCTTCTACACCTCTGATATTTACAAACACTTATACCACGCCACGCCACGCCACTAAAAAGATAACCTCACCTACCTATGAAAAGTTAAATTTGGGTTTAAATGTTCCACTTTCTTACAGACAACACAAGAATTTACCATGGTTGGCCAAACAAAGTAAAATTTCCACAATAAGTACTAAAAAACACCTTATAATAGTAAAGTAAGCACTAAAAGAGCTATATATCACTTCGGCAACATAGCAAAACTACGCGTATACTATTAGTCATTCAATAAAGTACTAAAACATATGGGGTGTTGCCAAAGCGCTTTTTTGTACTTATTGTTCGTTTTTAATTTAGGAATATTTGCAAAGTTTAGTGATTATTTAGTAATGTAAGGATCAATTAATTTAAAATTGAATGGTCTATGGAAGTTTTTATTCAATATAATATATGCATTATAAAAGCAGTGTTCTCCAGTTCTTTAAATATACCTAAATTATTTCGAAATACTTAGTTATGGAAATTATGGAGATCTGTCAACGACGCAATCTGGAGGGAGAGAGATAAAATTGAAAGATAGAATGATGATTGATCGCCTCAAAATGTAAACAATGTGGTCTCCTTTATATTATAAGTCTATGTGTTTCTCATTCTCTATCGCCAATAAATGAAGTGGTTCTCGAGAAAGGTTTCAGTATACAATTTGTACAGGTTCTCTATACTTTGGTTAAAATATAAATAAGTATTTGTTGGAGACAACGAAAACGCTGCCGAGATAACAAAATAATGTGTGGTGCAGTTGTGTATCTACAAAAAAGTCCGCGATGGCATTTGTCTATCTCTTAGGTATAACATAATACATATTATATCCATTTTAATATTCAAAAAATTGGCAATGATAATGCGGTATTATATCAATCATTATCATTTCAATCTCAATTTGGTATTTATTTCATTTGTTCATCAACATTAATGCAGGGTTTGGTTATTTTCCAAAAAGTCGGTAGTACTCACCTATTTTGAGAATTATACATCCAAAAATTTGCTTCCAGTTCAAAATTTAGAGGAACCCCAAAAATGTTTTGAATAGTTTCCTGTACAATGCGATACTTATAATACTATATATTATACACCAAGGTGGTGAAGACTATTATTATTGACAGAGTACCAAGATTATTTCACGAGTGGCTTTACCCCGATCGAAATAAGGTGCGAGGTTTATAAATGTCTTCAACACCATGGTGTACATACAATTTTTTCCACTACAAATTTAAGACAAAAATTGAAAATAATTCACAAACGCGTTTACTCCGTCGTCTGACAAGTCAGTTTTCGATATATAATGAACGTACTCGTTATGTCATCAGTCATTTTTGGCTGAGCGCGAATTTCGAACTAAAGGCATTTATTCAAATAATTTGATCTTGATATGTAATTTCAAGCAGCAAATATGTTAAAGACAATCTCCTGGGTATACGTTTTTGTTGAACCACTATCTCTGAAGTCTCAAAATATCTGAATTTGTCCATTATTAACCTAGGTTTATAATAGAAAATTATTAACCACTCAGTTGGCTAGAAGAAGCAATAATTGTCAACTTCACAGCTAGTAGTGACAAAACTGTTTTTTTTTTCTATCAAATATCGGACCAAAAAGTGATGGTTAAAATGACTCGTGGCTCCGTATAGTTCACCGGACTCGTAGTACAAATAAAAGCTACCTAAAGCCTTCTTCATACTTTTCACAGTAAAACTAATTAAAAGTTATAGAGTGTGTTTGATAACCGTGTGATTAAAAAACTCCCAAGCTGGTATTTTATGTTCCACTGTCTTCATTAAACTTTTAATTCATTTCTTACTTATTTTCTAACTGTAAATAAGAAAAATATTATTTGTCAGTTGACGACGTCTGCTTCATAATTACAAGCCTGGACCACACCATACACAAACAATATTAAAAAACAAATATTATTCAACAATAAAAATGGGCTCAGCGTTAAGGATCTTAGGTCAAATCAAGGTTCAGATTGAGAATTCCGTTCCCTACGTATCTACATTATTTTTTTCTCTAATTAGTTATGGAAACCAGTAGCGTCACTAAGAATAAAATATTGTCTAAGTAAATTTCAATTGCAGTCAAAGATCGTTTATTATACAAAAGTCAATACCATGTATTTTATTATCTACCGTTTATAAGAACTTTTCTATGTTATCAAGGAATTTTCTGATGCTCAAACTTATTATGTTCATATTTGAAATGTAGATAGGATTTAGATAGGATTTACAAAACTATAAAAAAATGTAATTGGCATTCATTTTTACTAATGACAGGATTTTTAGCGTTCCCATTAAGTTTGTTGAGTGGTTAGGTGATAAAAGCAAACAGCCATTAGAGAAAAAGAAAAAAAAAACTGAATTGTATGTATTTTTCCGAGCGTGGGAAATTAATGTGAAGTTCAAGTTTATGGCCTATTAGAAAATTACGTTTGTTGTTTCAACGTTTGGTTGCTACTTTTTATTGTTCAAAACAATTCTACATTTTCATGGATGTTGAATACAAATATTCTTTTTTCTTTGGTATTAATATAGTTTTGCATTACTAAATGTACTAAATGATGCATAGTTGTAGATTTAATTAGATAGAACGAAGTATAGGTACACTAGCCGCAATAGCTGTAAAAGCCGTAAAAGCTGTCGGCTCTTTGATCGACTGTAATTCGATACGATACGGTCATATTCCGCAATATAACTTAAAGGGGATATACTATCACAAAGCTGCATTAAAATTATTACGTTCACTATACCAACTTTATTCAATAAGTGTACTCAGTGGTACTGGCATTTCTATTGTATAGGGGAACTACCTTTTGCGCGCGGCGTCAGAAAAGCTTCAATTAAGACGATCTAGGAGCAAAATTTAATAGAATGATTGAAGTGTTTGCTTGACCAGCCACAATTTCAATGATATCAATATTCCTATTCTACATAAAGTTTTTTTAAAAGTATTGGACATCTATATCATTTAGGTTGTGTACTATCCAGCTAGTTTATAAGCTGATCAAACGTTAAGCAGCGTCCACATTATCTCGAATGGTGTCGATCGACAATGCCGATCCAATGTGGATGGTCGCCGACATTGTCGATCCCTAATGTGGACGCGCTTTACAATAGAAGGCAATGTCGATCGACACCATTCGACATAATGTGGACGCGGCCTTACATATCCCGTGACATATATGCACTTCAAATTGGGAACTTCCTCCTTTTTTACAACTCGGTCAAACATTGCAAATAAGTGTGAGTTTACATAACCTTACCAGAATACTTGATCAAATTTTAATACAAACACATAATTACAATAAAATAAATGAATAATTGTCAAGAAATATAATTGAAATTATTTAGAAAAACTAGAAATGCTGATCGCCGGGCGCATGCGGCACAGTGGCTTCCGGGTGGGGTATTTATGCTCAAACTACCCCCCTATTTCAGGGATATACGCCTGATTGAAGGCAATAAAAAATATGTGGTTGCGCCAGCCATACTTACAACCGCATTTAGTGAGTACGAAAGTAAATTCCGCTAATACTTTATATCATGGGAATTACAAATCTGTTTTCAATTATTTTGCTTATTGTAAATGATAAATGATCATTAAATTTGTTGGAAAATGATGACATGGGAATTCCATATTATTCCCAAAAAATGGCGATTAAATCAATAAATACATGTATTATAATAATATATCTCAATAAAAAACGTTTAATTTGAATAATTTGCATACTTATCAGTACATTAGAAATTCTCGCATTCACCTCTCATATATACTTACTATTTCTGGAAAAAAATCGAAATTCTCATAGTCTTAGTAGTGGAAGAACCTTTTAATTATTCAAATGTTCCGTATCAATTTGCATAATTTAATTTTGATCGAGGTATTAGTACAATTAAAAGCAAGTCCTTCGGTTCATTAAATTAATGTTTACAGAAAATATGGTCATCGTTAAATACAGGTAGCAGAAGTTTGAAAATTTTCATCTATTTACACATAAGATATATTTATATTTACATAAGCTTTGTAATTCTCCATAAAACATTTGAATTTAGCAATAAATAAAGCGGTGTCAAGTCTCTGTACACTGAGCTAGAAAAGTATATTCAGAAAAAGGCGAAGAAATGAGGGAATAATTATCTGAAAAAGCTAATTGAAATAAAATACTAGATGCGATTTATGAATTTTCTATTTATTTTTTTGTATTCATTAATTTTTCCATTCACTCAAACTTCCTTTTAGTTTTTTTTATTATTTTATTTTATTCACTATTTTGTTTTCAGTCCAGTAACTGAAGGGGCAAACCTATGAAAATATTTGTCCAATAATTTTTTTTGGCTTGATTTGTAGCTCTTGACGGGTACTTCAAAGGGAGAAAAAGTTCTCAAAGATTGCGCCTTTGCTAAGGGTCCAAAATGGCCCTTAAGCCCCGCTATTATCTCCCGAAATATGCAATTTGGAAAATTTTTGTTCGGGTACAAAGTGAAGGTCGTTAAATTATCTACAAAAATGGTCCCTGTCATTTTTTTTCCAAAATGCAATAGTTTTCGAGATAATCGCATCCAAACGTCCCCTCGCTTACGCAGCTGCTCTACCTCTATAAATGCTACCGTCTATAAAATTAACTTGTAAACCGGCGGACAAACTCTTCCATAACTCGGTCAAAAATCAATATTTTTCGATGATTTGGAGTTCATTGTAATGGGAATATCCCCGTTCTCGCCCGTCGAGGACATTGCAAAAAGTGGCCAATGTTATTTTTCTCCAATATTTTGGCCTCTTCCATTAAATCATTGACATTTCATTTATTTCAAATGGTTTATTTTCCCTTGTTTTTCAAATGGGGTCTGGGGAGGTCCTGAATGTTCCTGGGAATTTTTTTTCAGTATCTTTGTGGCGGTTTCAATAAAAAGTTTATTTATTTATTTGCATTTCTCAGTCGTTTTCGGAGTTCTCACAAATCTTGTAAACAAGCGAAAATAAAGAACTAATGTTGAATAATTTTGTTATTAAATGCACACCATTTGAAAGCTTACTATGTCTACTCTCTGAACCAATATTTTTATTCGGAATACAATGCACTCATTTTCCAGGGACCGGGAAAATTTGAAAGATTTGTGAGAACTCCGAAAACGACTGAAAAATGAAAATAAATAAATAAACTTTTTATTGAAACGCCACAAAGATACTGAAAAAAAATTTCCAGGAACATTCAGGACCTCCCCAGACCCCATTTGAAAAAAAATGGATAATAAACCATTTAAAATAAATAAAATGTCGATGATATAATGGAAGAGGCCAAAATATTGGGGAAAAATAACATTGGCCACTTTTTGCAATGTCTACGACGGGCGAGAACGGGGTTTGTACACAAATTGATACTTACGGATATTCCCATCACAATGAACTTTAAAGCATCGAGAAATATTGATTTTTGACCGAGTTATGGAAGAATTTGTCCGCCGGTTTACAAGTTAATTTTATAGACGGTAACATTTATAGAGGTAGTGCAGCCGCGTAAGCGAGGGTACGTTTGGATGCGATTATCTCGAAAACTATTGCATTCTGGAAAAAAATGATGGAGACCATTTTTGTAGATAATTTAACGACCGTCACTTTTCATCCCAACAAAAATTTTCCAAATTGCATATTTCGGGAGATAATGGCGGGAAACCGTTTTTTGGGGAGCGTTAGGGGCCCTTAGCTAAGGGGCAATCTTGAAGAACTTTTTCTCCCTTTGAAGTAAGTACCTATTAAGACCTACAAATCAAGCCAAAAAAAATTATTGGACAAATATATTGATAGGTTTGCCTATTTTCAGGTCTTCAGTTACTGGACTATTTATTCTCTTTTTTTTCTATTTCTTGATGATGCAATTTTTCATTTTGCAGTATTGCGTACAATTGTAAGTTTGTAGTTTCACTTCTTTCATAATGTTTTCCAATTATTTCATTTATCTTTTCTTCGTCTTTCTTCTCTTTGTCTTTCCTTTCCTTTGTACCTTCATTTCTTCCATATTTTTCTATGATTATTCTTTTTTTCTTTTGTTCTGTCTCTTTCCAAATCTTTTTTCAGCTCATACTCCCGCTCTTTTTCTCAATATATCGCAGCTAATTCGCGAATTTCGGGAAAATGTGTGTGTGCAAGGAAAAAACAGACTTCAACAGTCGCAATCCTGTACAATTAACTTAGAAACTGTGATTACCTATAAGAGGTTTGTGCTAGAAAGATCTGACTTACTCTAGATTTGAGATTCGTATGAGTGGGCGTATTTTTTGTAGTCCTCATTAAAAAAATGCTTGAAACTTGGTTTGATAGTCATGACTTTAAACCTGTATATAATTTCAAATGACGAACTTATTATCTAAATAATTTTTTTGAATTTTATGGAGGATTCTCATATATATTAGAATTCACTATATTTTGTTGGTGCTTGTTTGGTTTTAGTTTTAAGGGATGTACAAACTTTTTCCAAAATTAAGTTTTTGTCGAAAAACACTAAATCAGTTTCCACTATGGTGCATACTTTGGGGGTGACTCTGTATATATGCCACAATTGAAACGTCTTTAGGTACAAATTTGATATTCTGTTTCTCCAAACCAAATTTTTTAGTCGTTTTGTCCACGTACCTAACTTTAGGGCGTTAAAAAATTGAGAGTTGAATAAATCTGAGATATTTCTCAAAATATTCAATTCTCAACCTTACTTCCGTTAAAAATTATCAAATAACCAAACATATTATTTTACGATTTATACATCTGGTTCAACCCGAACAGTCCATTTTATATTTTTGTAACGGAAACATGGTCTCGATAAAATCTCGTTTATGTTCGCCTATTAAATTTATTTAAAAAACGACACGGTTAGATCTGTTAAAGATACAGCTATGCAATAAAAAATATTCCCATCACCCGCCCCTTTAATGATATACGCTAACATTCCGATATATCGAAGAGAAATAAAAGTGGGACGTTCATTTTAATAATCTAATTTGACGGCATAGGGATAACCGTATGATTAAAATATTTCGAGCGTGGTATTTCAACAATGTAAAAAAACGATGATTGAAAATATGGAAGTTCAAAGGCGTACGTACAAGAAACGTAGACTTCGAAGCAAGGACGCCATGAGAATAACGCCTTCAATAATTTTCAAATGGACAATAATACAATTAGATTATAATAATCTATGAAATTTTGTATAGTGCCACTCAAATCCCAAAAAATATTAATTCCAAAGTATTGTTACGAAAATAACAATACCAACTCTAGAAATAGTTTGCTATGGCGACGTAGACGGCGTAAAAAAGTGTTCCACCTTTTTCACGGTTCACTGCAAAATTAGAGCACATCAGTTCTCCATTGAAGTGATATTTTCGTTTATTGGAACTGAAGAAGCTGTTGTGCATGCATCATTGAGTAATATGCAGGTAGAAGTGGTGCAGCTTACGTTGGTTTTTTATAATATTAGGTGTAGAAATTCCTTTTCATCAACTTCGGTTATATTATTTTCAATCCTTGATAAAACTAACGAATAGGTATAGTAAAGTTTATTTACGATAACAAGATGATGACGTTGCCGTGATGTTGCCAAGCTGTAGTTTCTTTCTTTACTTAATGAAAACTAGAAAAGTCAATCTGATGTCAACCTAACCTAACATTAAAAACATTCAATCATTTACATTTGAATATGTAACAATAATATTAATAATAATGATTACAAATAGTAAATACTATTACTTACATGTATTTAAAAGCACCAAAAAAACTTGTAAATATTAGACGATGATCGAATGACAATAAACGTCAAAACAAACTGGGAGATTTACGAGAGCTTATTTACCCGACTCGTCACCACCCACCACGTCAAATTTAGTAGTTGAGGTGTGCATGCGTTCAAGCAGCCTTTAACCTTCTATTAGATGTGACTGAATGTGAGCCTCGATGTGAGCAGATTATCCCATTTGGTAGGATACTGAGTTTACAACCCAGGGGTCCTAGGTTCGAAACAAGGTTTGGACCTTTTTTGCTTTTGGTTTAGATTTTTATTTCTTATTTTCTGATATTTTTATACATGGTTACACTTTGATCAACCGGGTTTGGGCCTGGGTTTCTTGTTTTTTTTTTAGTTTTCCATTTCTTATTTTCTGATATTTACATATTTACCAGTCGGGTAAATAAGCTCTCGTGGGGGAGTTTACCAGTTGATCTGACAACGTCTTGAAGTTTTGCCTTATTTAATGATTTGTTTAAATTGCCTTTCTTCTTCTATTTGACATTATCTTAGTCGATAAAAAAAACTGATACCTATGTTATTACGCAATTATTGCTGACTTGTTATTTGATGGTCTGTTAACAGTATTCTATTTCTCAGTTCATCCATATTATCGGGTTTTGTCGGTACATAATGTTTTTCTGATATACCCAGAAGAAAAAGTCTGAAGGCGATAAATCGGAAGATCTGCCTGGCCACTCAATTGTCAACCTTCTTCCAATCCTCCTTTCTTAGGAAACTTTATTTAAGTAATTTCGAACAGCAGCACTAGAGTGTGGTCTTGACGGTTGTATTTGTATTTAATAGATCATGAAAAACTGAAAATATGCATGGTCTACTATTGAAGAAAATTTGTTGATAGGTTATTTTGGAGCAACGGTGCACCCTTCTAATCGACTTTGCAGATGCTCTGGATTATTTGAAAAAACTTTTATTCTTCATTTTTTTTGTAAGCCGAACGGAAATCGGAATATTAGCAAGTTACCTTACTTTATGTACACAGTGTATCTATTTATGTCACTTGACATTCATGAAATAATGATAGAATCTTATTTCTTGTGCAAAAAAAGGAGAATTTATTTCGTTACATTAACTGCCTGTCACCAATTCCTTCGACAATATGTCTACTTTCTACAAATACACATTTGCATGGCATTAACCAGTCAACACACTTGTAAACAGGAACTAAATGAAGCCGCTTTACATTGTAAACAAAATTTATGAACTAAAACATAAATTTATTGATTTTTAAACGTTTTATCGGATGACAAACACCAAAACTAATCGTAAATTAACCGATAATGGTCCCTTAATGTCCGATTTGCACCGCAAAACGATATGGGATGACCATAATTCTCCGCTCTTACTAAATATCTGTAGTCGGTAATCTGCCGGTAGGCAGCCCTGGTCCGTGTTGGATGGTCAAATAGATAATTTGACCACCGACGGTACTGCGAAAGGGGGTGGGATTTATGGGGCTATATGTTGGCGACGTAACAGCGGGGCTTCGACGCCGATAATGGGGATATTGGCAAAATCCATGATAAAGGGCTCGCATACTGGATAAAAATCATTTTTTCGGATTAATATCCGTTAAATATTATGGTTGGTGGTATATTTTAAACAATTTTTTCCTGAAGCGTACTAAGTTTGTTGAAAAAAAAACACTATTAAGATATCGATGGTGTTTTTCCTAAAGAGCGAATGCGCCATTTTGATGTTTTAAGAAAACGAAAAAAAACTGTTTCGCTATGATTCTAAGAGCCAACTACAAAGTGATGAGCTTAGCAGTTCAAATGTTCATTACTAACTTTAGAATGACAAAAAAATACTAAAATTTTTAAGTAGTTGATAAAAGAAACTGTTTTTGTGGATATTCGCCCTTTTTCTAGATAAGCTTTGTAAAGAAATGACTATTCGCCCTACATTAGCCCTTTTGCTAAAATAATGCTTGGAAAAATGTTAAAAAAATTGGATAAAATAATAGCTCGAAATATTTAAAAATCCAAATAAACATAAAACATAAAAAACTGAGATTTTCTATCCGTCTATATCTTCATCCTCATCGTCTGTTTTCATCAACCTATCCACTACTTATGGTTTAAAAGCCATAAAAAATACTCCGGGTGATAATTTGCTGGTATAGTTGTCCTAGTTTTCGTAAACCCATATATTTTTTTGCAGCTATTGGCAGTTTCATTTGGAAGGTCTTTGGGTTGTATTATTACCTTTTTTTTATTTGCAGAGGAATTTCTTCTGGTTTTATTTTCAGTTAGACAAATTTTTAATAAGGGTGAGTCATCAGTAAAAGATGTGCTGCACTTGAAATGATCTGGGGTGGCCCACTATCCTCTTTATTTTAAAGCTCTGGAATTGGACTTGTGAGAATTTCACGGGAACCCAGCCCATCTTTAACCTCTAAATTCTCAGCTACTTTTGGTATTTTTACTGGCAATTTTATGTCGCTTAATATATTGATTTTGTTTTTATCCATATCGCGGGCTAAATTCAATATTCTTCCGGTTCTTTTATTCATAATTGTCACTTTTTTGAAAGAAAACACATTCACAAGTGGCCGTTTACTGAATGAAATAAGTGAGGTTATAATTCCAATACAAAAACAATACACGTTCGCCCTTTTGAAGTTTAGTAGTACTTGATATTCTCCCTTTCTGAGAAACTTTTCGATCACGTTCGCCCCAAGCAAATTTAAATTTTTTGTTATAAATTCCTTATTTTCATGCTAATACGTTCGTCCTTTTGTTAAAATGTCCGCAGAACCCGTATCTATAATCTGGTACATAAAACTTAAAATGGCAAATTTGGCGCGTTCGCCCTTTAGGAAAAATACCATCGATATACTAGCATATTAAACAGAAAATATTGGTTGTATTAACAATGAAACCAGATTGCTGATTGCTGATTGCTGATTGCTGATGAGACCAAAAATGTTGATTGACGTGAAAAAAAATTGAAAGTAAATAATGCAGGTTCTTGCCTAACTAACCAATTAAATTTGGAGGTAAACTAAGCCAGTTCGCAGGGCTTTGTTACCTTATTAATCTTAAGAAAAACAAATTAATTTTGGCATAACTAGTATTGATATTACAAAAAAGATGGGTTAATAACAATAAAAAAATACTTAGCACACTAGAACTTTTGTTTGTGAAGATAAAGTTGTACTGTAACTATTGATGTAGGTACTACAGATTTACTGCAGGAACGGTATTTAGGAAACTTTTCAGCTTAACAGGAACTGTTTGTCAAACAGGAACTTGTGCCCCAGAAGCAGTCAGACCTTCCAGGATTTGTTATTCCCAGGAACTGTATCTCCAGAACTGTTTTATGTGCAAGGAAACTGTGCTCCAAGAAACTGTTTTTCCCAGAAACTGTTCTCTCCAGGAGCTGTGCTCCAGGAAACTGTGTTCCAGGAAACTGTTACTCCAAAGGGACTTGTATCCCAGGAAACTTTTATTTCAGGAAACTGTATTATGTATTCCATAAACTGTTTGTTTGATACAGTAAATTGTATCCCAGGAACTTGTTAGGTACTCCAAGAAATTGTATCCCAAGAACAAATGTTGCTGATTTGGTTGCAGTTTTTGTGTCCCTATGTCCAAAAACTGTGTCTACTTGATTTGCTCTAGAACGACGACTTCTAGTTTGCAGTACCGCTCGAAGTTTCTTGTATGTGGGAGATGGTGATGTCGAGATAATTTCAGACTTGGTCCTTTATTGAATGCTGTAGATTAACTTCTTCAGTATTCAAAGTAGCATCTCCGTCCAAATTAAACACTAATTTTGGAACTTGTCGCGAGTTAAAGAAGTAAAAGTTTCGATTCCGAGGCACTAGTCTCTTTCTTTCGCTCTCTCTCGCTTCTTTTAGCCATACAATTATTACTGAGCCTTTTGTCTAGAACTACTTAGAATCGAGCTTAGAATCAGAGGTGCACATTTAGTTTATATTTTAGCAGCTTCATCCGAAAAATTTTCAGCATAATTGAAAATATTCATTTATTTTGTTCTCCATTCAGTTTATGGTGATATCTCCAATGCCTTTGTAATTAGTTTGGTCGCGGAATTATTAAAACTTTTTGAAAAATTGTGTGCTTTCCTAAATAACCACTAGGTTTAAAGAAAATGTTTGAGACAGCTCAAAATAATCAAAGGTAATACCACGAGTGCTTCGAATGTTATCGAAAAAATTTTTTCCACGAAAACTTGTTTATTTGGCAAAAATATGAAAACGAACCGATTGATAAAATCACGAGTCTAAATTCGGTTTGTAAATTGATTGCCAATCTGATGTTTAATAATTTTTAATACAAACTTTATTAGTTTTAATAAAATAGTATTCATTTTTATTTAAAACTAGTTGTGAAAAGTACAATTGGTAAATTAATTGAATAGTTAGATGCAATACCTAATCTTCGCGACATTTTTAATCCAGTTGTCAGTTTTACGTTTAAATAATTTTTAATAAAAAATAAACACCAAACTGAAAACACTTGTTTATTTGGCAAAAATATGAAAACAAACCGATTGATAAAATCACGAGTCCGTTAGGACGAGGGATTTTATTTAAATTCGGTTTGTTTGAATGTTTTTGCCTCGAATAAACAAGTTTGAGTGATGAAAATAAAAAATTATGTGATAAAATTTGGAGAGCGAGTTGTATTTGGGAGGATTATTTTTTTCATCAATTGTGGAGTGGAATTTTGTATTAAATATTCAATATTCTCTTGAGTGATGGCACTGAATCGGTTTGTGTTCATTTTTTAATAAACTTCGAAGCACTTTTAGTTGTCAATAATAACAAATTCAAAGTAAAATTTTGATGTTTCAATCGAGGTTTCAATATAAACAAGGTATTATCGATGAGTAAGCCGAATTATCAGTATAATACCGAATGATTGGCTAGAATAATGTATTGCTATTGGTTAAAATCACCAAAATGTCAGATTTTGACCAGTGAAAAAAATAATCCGGACAATTCAAGTCAATTGGGTAACATGAAACGACGTGTTCACATTTAAAGTTATCCAGTGTCGAAAAACCAATAACTTCTTCATTACATTAAATAGAATAAGAAATCAGAATATTAAAATTATGTACAAAACATTGATTTGCTCAATTTATATGACTTTTGGGTCCCTTCTTTAGTTAGGTTCAGTTTAGGACAAGATAGAAGTATATATCTTGTCCTTGTCATATTATTATGCCACAAAAATTAAAAGTTCTCCTCACAGTCTCATCACGTTTCACTATTTACCTTGAATATAATAAAATAATCACAAACATTTTCATATAATTTCGAAACTGTAAATCTCCATCAAACTATGTAGATACTTCAACATCTGTTACTCGCTCAATTTCAAATGTTGATTTGTCGAATAAAATTATTGGCTTAGTCATGTTTTATAATTTGTTTTTAACAATTTATTATTATGAATTACTGTAATTATTAACTAGGTTGAGGAGTTTTATTCAATAGTAATGGTCTTTTGTGTATAATTCGACAATGTTGTGGGAATAAGAATGGGAGCATTGTCTAGTCAAATCACGTAATTCATCACTCAAACTCGAAGGTGAATTATGATTGGAATAATTAGTGGATTATATTGTGATAGCTCAATTAATGTTTACCATGTAGTACGATGGCAGGTTTTCTTCCAGAAAGTTTGTGATTTCCATTAAATTTTTCAATACAATGATGTTCGGGTGTACAAGTGTCCTTGAATTCTGAAGGAATTTTTAAATATCAAGACTGTCTTAAATTTTTTCAAATAAAAAATAATTTTCAAATTTCAACAGATATTCTTCACTAAGCTGTTGCAGGAGATATTCGTCGGGAACGCTTCCCACTTGCTCGTAGCTGCCTTCTTACTTTATCTGGCAAGAGCCTCTAATTTGTCCTCGAGCTAGGAATTTGATCCCCTCTGCTCCAAGATATGTTGCCAGGCGGTTTCATGTACAATTCTTTGCCTGAGCTCATATCCACCAGCCTAAGCTCAAAATATATTCCAGCACGCTCTCCTCCCTACTCCTTATGAAAAAGCACGAGGTTTCCACTAAGCAGGGAAAGCAAAAACTCCGGTTTTACACTGCCCGCTGTATAACAGAAAGGTCGACCAGCATCCTGGAAGTTTTTAGACTTTGCTTTGACGGATTTTCTATTTTTTTCCTATGAATTAGAATTGACGGTCTCTTATACGCATTCACGGTTAGCCTCTACCAAAAAACCCAAAAACGCGGCTGAAGAAGTTTTCACTTCAATTAATTGTAATTTAAACAATGTTCAATTAAAGTAGAGTAATGGCGGTGCAATGCTGTGCAGGAGAGTTGATGAGACAGGAGGTGGACAACCAAAGAATCGTCATCTACGACGAGGATGATGGTGGGAATGCTGACCGGACATTGTAGGCTGAGGAAACATATGCACACAATTGGCCTGGCAGATGACAGCCTATGCAGGTTCTGCCAGGAAGAAGACAAAACCGCGGAGCACATACTCTGTGAGTACGAAGGCCTAGCAAGAGTGTGGTTTCACTTATTCCTAAATTTGGGGAGGACCACAATAGATCTGGCAAAGGTCGCAGTGTGATAGGACGAAGAGCTACTCCAATTCTAATCTAATATAATCTAGAGTAGAGTTTATACAGAAAGTTCAACGTGTTGTTTTTTCGTTCCAGAATTTGGCAAATTTCACTTTACTTCCTACTCTCCAAGCACACTGTTAATTTTTTTTTTAAATTCGATTTACTTCGTAAAAAAACGAATACTTAATCGCATTATAGTTTTTTATGATTCCTCATGAAATTACCAACTCATTTTATATTTAATGAATCAGGTAGACCGTGAAATTTTGATAAAAATCAATCTTGTTTTCTAGAATTGATCGAGACCACCAACAGTTACCACTTTACGTTTCAACTTCATGTGCCATTAACTTACGATTACGAAAATCTAAAAAAAAACATTACATTAATGTTTCCTCCATTTTTACTAGTTATCTCTATAAACTAATAAACCCATTATAAAAATGAACATGATCCAATACTTGCGTGTCTGGTAGCAGTTTTCTCAGCAGATTTATGTTGCTTTTCAACAAAATGAGTAAAAACTGGCAACGAGCGGGGATCGGCGATACCTCGTAATCTATGTATCCTTTGGAAATTCTTTCGCGTCTATAGAAGAATCATTGCATTTTATGGCGATTGTTTAAAGTAGCAATAAATTCATATTAGTGATAATAGAGATGAAGTTAATGAGTTGAAAGTTTTCTTCAGTACTGTTACTTAATACTATTAACAAAATCATTTTTATTCTTCTACATACAATAAATAACTAGCTATTGTTCAGGATGTTCGATAAATCTTCATTCTTAACTTTACCGTAGTTATCTACAACATAATTTGGGAAATAGTTTACTATAAGACCAAACTTGATTTGTTATATCAATAATTGATTATACATCTTTAGGAAACATTTTCTTTTGTTTAACACTCGGCTTAACATTTCCAAGTAAGTCTTGTTTTTAGCATCTTGATCTTGGGATCTAATAAGTGGCCTTGCAAGGTCGTGGCTGGGCATTGCTCCACGACTCTTGCAAGTCACTTTTCTGGTATATTTACACTGGTCGCAATTTTTACGAAAAAATTTCAGAAAAATTTAGTCTCCATAATACTAAGCAGACTACTTCCAAGTCAACTGGGTACAATCAATGAGATTGTCCTGGATAGCAAAGTGGTAGAACAGCTTACTATGGAAGGAGATTAGTACCAGTTCATATGCACGGAGCCCTGACTGAGAATCTTCTACTACTACTACTACTACTACTGAATGTGCAGGCGAGCCTTGACCTAGCCAAACTAAAGTCAAGGTTCCGGCACTGAGGCCACTGGCGGGCCCATTGTGCCATTCCTGGTACCTAGACATCCATGAAGCCTAGCCCTTCTACAAAGGCCACAACCTTTTTCAGTGGATGCCTGCTTGTGTCTCCAGGGGCCATGACAGGGACTCCAAAGATTCGCCTGCATAATACAGCCCAGTGTGGAGAATCTTCTAAATGTGACAAGAGAATTAGGGACCATCCATAAAGTACGTCACACGAATTTTAGGACTTTTGAAACCCTCCCCCCGTCCTTGTCACAGGTTGTCACATTTTTATAATCCCCTCTCCTGATGTGACGTCACACATTTTTTAAATTTATGCATGTATTTAAAAATCATCGAGAGAAAACAGCTATTTTTATTTTTCACTCATTTTTATTACATAATAATCTAATAAAATGCTAAATTATCAATAAATATAGATCAAGTTTTCAAGTTTTTAATTCACTTCCAAACTTTGCATTTTAGTATTTTAAATTTTAACATGTGACCCACAAAACTATTGACCGCCTTATGCCCCTTGTCACACGATGTCACACTTCGGTGATACCCCCCTCCCCATCAACGTGTGACGTACTTTATGGATGACCCCTTATCTGAAACCAGATTAATCGCAAAGCATGCTAAAGGCAATCAAAGCTTTCATCATACTCCTCCAAATCTCAAAGTGAAAACACAACATGATCCTCCCTAGGAATTGGGTCTTTTTTTTTTTTGACAGGTGGAAATACTTTATGTACATCTACTACAAGTTATACCCTTCGTAGATAGTGTGGGACTCCCGGTTCGTTTGTGCAGGTCCGGTTTACCCACTAAAACCACCTCCTCTACTCGCCGCCTGCAATACTCTGGCACTGGCTTCTGGACCATTCCTTCGGAGTACTGCCTGGTCTTAGATACTACCGTGTTTTATCTCCCCTGTCTAGCGTGCTCTTCCATCTCTTTTAATTTCAGTATCTCTTTTATGACCTCGCACGCAGTGGTCCAGTTAGACGATTTTTCGGTCATTTTGGTCACTAGGTTATCAGCGTTTACCGGGCCCATTTCCTCCATTAACCTACAACGAGGTATCTCCCACCTATGACACGAGAACATCGTGTGCTCAGGGTCGTTCGTTTGATCGCAGTAAACGCAGCTATCGTCTGTCTTACCGATCTTGTTGGTGTACGTGCGGAATGATCCGTGGCCAGACAGTATCTGGGTCACATAGTAATTCCCACCTCGGTGCTTGCATTCCACCCACCTCCTAATATTAGGTATGAGGCGCTTGGTCCATTGTCCTCTACCGCTCAATGCGTCCCATCTCTCCTGCCACTTGGCCATTGTTTTCTCTCTGGCCTCTTTTTCCACTCCATTTCTATCTGCGTCTTTATTACTGTATATGGCGTGCCTCTCCTCTACTAAAAGGTCTATTGGGGGAATACCTGCGATCACTTGAGCCGCTTCTGCTGAGACCGTTTTATACGCTGAGATGACTCTCAGCAGCATGCATCGCTGTTGCCTCTGTAGTAGGTTCCTATACTTCTGCATACGCATAGCTGTGTGCCAGATAGGAGCTCCATACAGTAGAATTGAGTTTACCACTCCGCTTAGTGCTCGCCGGAATTGGGTCTATTATAACTGGAATCCTTTTACTGGACAGCGGACTAAGCTATCATCTGATCTGGTTGAGAACATCGAGTGTCGTCTTTGACTAGAAGAAGTTGAATCCATAAAATACATTATGTGCTATTGTGTGGCTGCTGAACAAGTCTTTTTGCGTTCTGGTGATGTAAATGGACTTACCTTTTAACAGATTATCAACTTATTAGGGATCCAATTCGAATGTAGGTACAATGGATAGTATTGTCGCCATGTACGGTCCTGGAGAGATCACTCACAAACAACAAAGCAACCAAACCATCAAGACAAATTTTAAAGTTGTACATGAAACATGTCCATCATTTAATTTTTGCATGCTGATTTTGATCATGCGTTCTGCAAACCTGCCTCGCTCATAACTGATCTTCATACAACAGCTGTTAATTTTGGGATTATCATTAGATGTATTAACCTGAGCCAAAGTTTTTCGTAGAAGTTTCTTTAATTAAACTGAATTTTTCACATAAAATTCGCCGCACCTATTTTCTCGATATTATGAGCACTTAAATTTAAACATATTAAACAATAACTATCTTTAGATAATTATTTAAAATCTTATACTCCACCCATTTTGCCTGAAGCCTGGTAACCGGTAACATTGTTTGAGATTTATAGATTTCCTGAGTGACCCATTTTCAAACAATCCTACAGTAAAATCATGGATTTAGAAAAAAACAAAGAATAAAATCGGGTCAAAAGGTGACATGACTGCAAGACAACATTCAATTCACGCTTGAAGAATAAATTGAGATCCACCTAAAAGAACTTTCTTAAAATAGCCTCTTATTATGGTTAAGATGGTACAATTTTGTTCCGAACACGTTTATAAATTAAGGTTTGTGGTAATGCCATACCATCTTCGACTATCTTGACGGACAGTGTTCTCTCTACGTAATTTAATGCTTTTAAAGTCGGTTCTGCATCACTAACAAGCTGATTCATTCTTTAAGAAATAATTGGCAAACCGCAAGTGTTTCGATACGTTTTAATAAAATTTTTTTTCACATTTATCAATATTATATTCCACAGACAGTTCCTAAAAATCGTGAAATAATGTGAAATTGTTATTAACACTGGCACTTTTCATACAAACATGTAGCCTTCGAGCAAAGTGTTTGCGTGGAGAACCTACAGAAACCTACAGGAGAAGAAGCTGGTAATAATGATGTGGATAAAACATCTACATTGAGGGTTTTCGAAAAAGTGAAATACCATCCATGTTAAATTCATCTAAAAGACGATGATTCTGCTTACCATCAGAATATTTTCCAATAAATTATTATCAGTCAGTGTCTAGTAACATCTAATCACATCGCCTTCACATATTTAAAATGCTCCACATATTCCCATCCATCAAATATGTTGTAAATTTAGTTATCTGTGAAAAATGTTACCCGCCATTATTTATACTAAAGTACGAATAACTCACGTGAGGCCCACAGATTACATAATAGTCTACATACGCATCCCGTTTGCGGGGTCTGTCTCTCTTTGTATACCCCACATTATTCATTTTAATTTTCATTTGTGTTATGAATATTTTTTGTGCCTCCAGGTCAAACGAGGTCGTTGACGGAAGTGGGTTACTTTCATTAAGTTAGTGATAAAATTCCAACGCGTTCGCGTTAAATTTCCACCTGTAGTTTACTTTACCTTTTCCCTTTATCAGGGACGGCATAAGAACTTTTCCATGTTCCATGTCCATGTTCTCTTAGAGTGTCCACACTGGGCTGTATTACGCAGGCGAATCTTCGGAGTCCCTGTCATGGCCCCTGGAGACACGCGCAGGCATCCATCGAAAAAGCTTGTGGCCTTTAGCACATACAGTAGTAGTAGTATGTTGGGGTTGAACATTGTTTTTGTTTCACCCACTGTTGTCCCTTCGCCTACGACCATTTCCATCTTCTGAAATTTTCTTGAAGCTTATAACGTCACTTAAAACCATGAGACCATAAAAAACCATAGAAAATGAAAACATTTGTGGTGTGCAGTTTACACGCAGTAGTGCAACTTTCATACACGCACACATGTCGCGTGGTATACAATAGTGGGGAGGCTACGAAGCTTCGCAGAAAAGGAGACGAATATTGAGATACTACTATACTACTACACTATATACTATACTACTACACTATATACTACACTATATACTATACTACTACTACTATACTATATATACTTTCTTCTCCTCTCGTAGGTTAAATCCTATACGTACTTCTATGTCCATAAAACTTTTTCACAAAAGTTAGGATTATCATTCAATTTAACACGGTAAAATCTTACAAAAACACTACAATAATTAGTTGCACCGAGACAAAATGAACATAACAATCAAATTATATCCTCGATTATATCTGAAAAGTATCTTGAAAAATCTTATTTTCCTGAATAGACATAAAAGCATCTTGAATGACTTTGAGAAATTAGTTTCTTATTAGTTGCTCCATTGTACAAAGATTCAGTTCAAGTGCGTGGGTTGTTAAGCACAACCCAAACTTATGATTGAATGAACAATGATCAGAGCAATCAAATCATAGCAGACAACTGACTATCTTTTTGCCTGAATAGACATAAAAGCGTGTCAAATGATTGAAAAAATAGTTGTTAATTGGCAGCTTCATAGACAATAATCAAAGCCATTAATTTATAGCAAAAAACTCCAAATATTATTATTTTCTAATTAGTTGCTCTATGCATAGAGCAATCAAACTATAAATTGATTGATGTGTTTTTGTAAGATTTTGCCATGTAATATTATATAACAAGGCTGAATTTTAGAACATAAAAAGCACTGAATTCTTTGGTATTCCTGAGCTGATTAGGCTGGGTTGATAAAGCTAATTTCATAGATATTGTACAGGTCTTTCAAGTCGGAAGGCTACGTCGTAGCACTGCACAAATAGGAGACGAAGATTTATTATATATACCATCATATCTTTTCGCAGGCTGAGTCCTATATATGTTGATGTTTGTCTCTTTTTGTGTTGTTTTTCTTGCTTCATCCAGCTTCGAATCACAACGGTTCTGAGGAAACTTTCAGTCCAAAAATCAAGAATAACACCGCATGCGAAATTTGCCACGCTGGGCGTAAAACGTTCCTGGCATTTTCCTTTATGTCCCTAAGCTGTTATAAATTTATTCATATTCGTGATTCCTTGGCTTAATGGCCATGCAAGTGAACTAAAAATAAAGATTTGTTTTTTGTACGTACTCTAACGTTCAAGACGTCAAGACGTTTTTTAACAAACTTTAATTTAAATATATTTGACATACCAACTGGCATTATTTCTTGGAAAACTATAAAAAAATTAACCAGTTTTTAACGCGCGTAGAAACATAAAACGTTAATATGAAAGTTTAAATTATTTTAGACATTCTTAGAATTACTTAGATACGGAGTAACACATAAAATTTGAATTTTCAACGTAACATGAGATTTATTCTAATTAAAGCTCTCAGATCGATTCCTATGAACAAAAACCCCCTTCCTAGTATCCAACTAAAAATATCCCCCTAACTGCTATAGCTCGTGTAGAGTATACAGAATGTTACATCAGAAATAGGCCTTCACAAAAGATGCTAAAATCTCAATGTTAATATGTTTATTTGAAAGTGTACGAATCATTTTCACCTTTTGTAACATTGTTTCATATTATATAGGTAAAATACTCCAGGGTATTTTCTAAACATAAATTGATTAAATTGGGTATACTTAATGTGAATTAAAACAAACACCTTTTTTATAACTTTACTAATTGATCTCTCATACCCAACTAGGTTAGCTTTGTGGTGAGTGGGTCTATAAGGCCCTCCACTGCGACTCACAAGAGTCTATTGTCATACCCAACTAACTACATAATATAAAAATAACGGTTGCGCTGCGTTGCGCAAAGAGAAAATGCAGCGTTCTCACTCTGAACACTTCATGGTCTCCCATATTTATTACTATTTATTATTTAGCGTATGGTTATAATTGGAATTAGAGGTTCAATGTCTTCAGCCATTCAATGGCTCCGTTTTGTGAATTCTTGATTTCTTCAATATCTCCGTTGTAGGCAAGAAGTGGACACTCCATCATGATGTGGTCTGTTGTTTGTTGAGGATGACCGCAGTCACAGCTTTCAGTATCCGAGAGGCCCCATTTATACATCAATGAGTTGCAGCGGCCGTGATGAGTTCGAAGCCTGTTTAAGTTGCATAGCACCTTTCTTGGCAATTTATTTTCCAAAGGGCGGTCTTCACTGTGCTTAAAGTCGTAAATAGGGCTTTGTCGATTGGCTTCAAGCCATTGGTTTGACCAGGATTCGTTAATGTTGAAACCCAAGTCGTACAGTTACTTGGCGAGAGGAATTGGTGGTTTTCGAGATCGTAGTCTTGTCTGTGGTACATTGCGTAAATCATGATGTAGTGGAATGTGAGGGTTTTTTTGTATTTTAGTATATTCTCTTAGCAATGATTGTTGACGCCGCAAGTTGGCAGGAGCTATGCGACTTAGGGGAGGTAGCCATTCCAGCGGAGTTGATCGAAGAGTCCCCGTTATCATTCTCATTGTGGAATTTAACTGAGTGTCGACTTTTTTAACGTGGCAGCTATTAAGCCAGACTGGTGCACAGTATACTCCCATATTTATAAAACAGTAATAAAATAAACAAATGTGAACATAAAGAAAATAATAGTAAGACGGAAATATAAACAATAGGTAAAGGTCACAAAATCTGTTGCTCTTGAATCACATAACTCTTCAGTTAATTGCTTTTTTGTCGTCTGACCTTGTAATTATTGTGTAATTCGATTCAGAGACAGTTTACTGACTGCGCCATGTGTAAAGTTTTCATTATTTAACATTGTTCCACAATCCACTAAGTCTTTCTGACCACCAACGGACTAACACCACATGTCTTAACACAGAAACTCGGGGTACCCAGCAGAATATACCTAGCCGATCTGTCAAAGTTAGTTAGCACGCTCACGATTTAACTTTAAATAAAACTTTCCCACCTACCGAAATACAAAAAGATCCGATTTCTTAAACCATCAATGTTGTGAAATTTGCTTATTGGTTCCATTTGATATTCACAAATGTTTTTTTTTGACATCCTGAATATTGTTTTGAATTAATTGTAAAAGCTATCTTCATCTTCGGAATTTCTTTATTCACATATTTTTTAATCAAAAAAGAAGCAAACAAAATTTCATATCTCTTGTACATTCAGACAAAAATCAAAAAGTTACCATTATACTTCCATTCATTTCACTCTTCAATAGATAGAAAAGAAACCCATGCTTGGTCAGCATTTCGCAATCCGGATTCACCCTCTACATAATAGCACAGCGAATAATTGAAAAACGGCATCATTTTTCTCCATTCATTCGAGCTTCCAACAGCCGTCGCTTTACCATTGTTTCAGTTTTCATTGTGTTTCTTTAAAAAGAATAGCTGGATACTCACGTGAAAGTAGCGAACCGTTGACTGTCAGTTGTTCTTCAAGCTAGAGAAGAAAACTAAGAAAAGCCAACGTTTTTTCATAGACGTACGAATGATTTTATTTGGGGTGTCTTTATAAGCTGGTAATCCTACACTAACGCAAAGCTTGACCGCCAATTGTCATTTAGTTTGTTTACAGATCTCAGTTTATCTCAAGTATGAAGGACCATTGTTACGAAGAATCTGTCTTAAAAGTAACATTTTCCATAGCACTGTTCTCAATTATTTCCAACAAATACAATTGTTATAAACAAAAACATATCACATGTCCTTCTAGGTGATCTATGTAGGCCTACCAAGTTTTATCAAAATTGGTTCATCCGCTTGATAGATTATTCCTAACAGATACAGGCTCAACAGGCACTTGAACTGAATCTTTGTACCGTCTCCAATATTTTCGACTTCCATTCCAGGAACTCCTAGTTCAACTGGAAGATTAAGAGTAATTCTGATGGTTGTATTATTTCCTCTGCAAAGTCTCTTATTTAGTTCCAATGACCTGGTTTAAGAGTTTCTAGACTACTTTGTTGAGTAAACTTTTTGAATGAAACTGGCTTCCATTTTAAACGAGAAACTTTGAAAAATAAAAGATATATTTTTTTTATTATAGACCAGCATTTTTGTTGAAAAACTTATGTCATTTATAATGTCTTCTCTAACAGTCTTTCCTTTCCAAATTGTGATTTTCCGTACTACATTAAAACTGAAAAGATTACTTCAATAAGTAAAAAAAGGGGAATAATAGAATTTCCAACTATCGACCAATTACTGTCCCTTAAATATTTTCAAAAATATTTATATAAAGAAGAGTCTTGATAGCTACTCTCAGTGTCAACATATTTTTGTAAGCAGCTAGCATGGTCTAACAGAATGTAAGTCAACTAGTAGCGCTATTTATCCATTTTATGACTATTCAAATAAACTATTAGACGCAGACAAGTGTTCTTTTGTTTTATTTTGTGATCTCAGTAGAGCATTCGACTATGTGGATCATAACACCTTATTGAAATAACTAGAAAATGTTGGTATCGAAGGAATATTTTTGAAGTGGATCAAGTTTTATCGGCAAGTGTGAATCAAGTTATGTGTACAATAATATTGGTCTACCACAGGGATCTGTTTTGGGACCAATCTTGGTTTGACTTTATAAGTTCGACCACTCACTTAAGATTGTATGCAGATGATACGTCGATCCTTGTTTCCGATAAATAATATGTCCTTCTGGAAAGTACCTAAATGTATTAACCTTTTTTTCAGCTCACTGATCTCATGCGAATCCTTACCCAAGTTACATTAAAAAATTCCACGGTATGTTATTATTACAATTAAACAATACGGTTTCTATTGAACGTATTCTAATCCATTAGAAGCAAAATGTTTCATCTCCCATATCTCCTCAGCTATTTCTTCTGCAATTTTACTTTGTACTAAACAAACAAGCGTTGCAATCCCCATAAACATAATGATAGATTTTAGAGAGACTTGGCTAGAAATAGTTCTTCCTTATGTACCCATGTAATAATGGGATGTGGATAATTAAATAATTCTATAGCAGTGGCGGCGCACTTAATTGTTTTGATTAATAAAATAAGAGGCAAACCACGGATAAATTCCATTGAGGTTGGTTTTGATGTAATGCTAGGATCAACTTGTGAGTTAAGAATATGTTTAATAATTCCGAGCCCAACCAGGGGTGACATTCCGTTCATAAAAACTAGCGTTTGTTTTCAAGACACGTTGCCTGGTTTTACATTTCACATTGATATTTTGACAAGGGAAGATAGAAAATACGTAGGCGACACCTTATGGGTATCAGAAATTAAAATTATTTGTCGCTCCAAAACAACCAAATTTGGTGAACGGAAGATCGACAAGATCGATTCAAGACCACTAGTGTGAACAAAATGCCACCCAAGACCAAAAATAACCACGATGAGGTATTCGGACCATATAAAATTAGGACAAACTGTCCATTGCACAGCTTTGACGAGATATGTCTGTGTATATATGAATCTTGCAGAGTGAGAGGAGAAAAAGGATGACTTAATCTTACTTTTATTTTTAAAAAAACTTAATTTATTTATTTTACATATTTTCTGTATCCACATTGAAAGGTACGATGCATGGATGAAGAAAAATCACTTGTTTTTCAACTTTTGAGATGTATTGCATCCTTGTTCAAAACATTATTTGCAAAATGGCCAACCATTTATGTGACTACCGAACTTGTGCTTGTTGGCTGTTGCTAGGAAAAAAGGGATAAGAGGGGATAAACGAATACCAGTATATTGAAGACCTGGGACCCTATTCTCAAACCGTTACATATTTTGTCGCATGCGAGAAATCCTCTTTGTCGAATAAAATCTGAATATTCTTATTCTCAAATGTCGCCTTCGCAAATTTTTGATAGACAAATTGTAGAATGGTCAAAGGCAGTCGACAATTTATGTCGAATGCGAGAATTTCATTACTTGCGAAATTTATAGGTTAACGTTATACATGTCAAAAGTGAAAACACTCAAAACATTGTTTACTTTTTTTGTTAGGTTCTGTTTCAGAAATTTTTGTAGAGAGAAAATGGCAGCTTTATTAATTGCTATTGAAAATTTAGAAAATCAAGAAATGTATCAGCGGCCTCTAGAGAACGAGGAATATATAGAAGCGCTTTTACATTTTTATCTGACAGAAAGTTTATTAAAACGTTCAGATTAACTGAAGAATTAGCTAGAGAGCTAATCATTATTCTAGAACCCTTAATAGAACAAGGGAATCGTGCAAGTACATTATCTCTGGAAGAAAAGGTATTCTGCCACTTACTCCTTGCAATTTGAAAGGTAAAATTTGGGGAAAATTTTCCAGATAAAAGAGGCTCATTTTCTTTTTCTTGCATCAAATTTATTAATGTTCGCTTTTGGTTTTGGGTGCAATAATTTTTTTTTGTTTCACTTTCCATGTTTATCTTGTTATTCTTGTTCTATATTCGAGTAAGTACATTGTACATTCTAACTTCTAGCAAATAACCAAATCATTACTGTCATCACAGATCATATAACTACTACAAGAGAAGTGGCATGGAACACGATATAATATCGAAATTTCGGTGTTGCCTGTTCATGTTATTCGACAAAATTTATCTCATGCGACTTAGATGTCGAACCCATTTGAGAATGCCAGATGCCAATGTTGTGCGATAATTTCTATCGACATTGTGTCGAATACGACAAATGTCATTCGACATTCGAGAATAGGCCCCCTGAGAGAATAGTTCACTAAGGTTGAAATAACTAGAACATGTGTTGGCCTGTGAAAAACCTCTGAAAATACACCAAGGCGACAAAGGACGGAATTTACTGTAAACTAGAACATGAAGGTGGAATAAAATACTATAACCATCATTGACAAGCAGGTGGGACCAGCAGATGAACATAACATTTTTTTTAAAGCGACTCTTGGTGCTAGAGTGAAGTAGCGCATTTGTATAAAATTCGGATCGAAATGCTGGTTGAACACAGGTTTAAGGGTTTCTAGGGCTAATATTGAATAAATGAAGAAAGATATGGAACTGCCAAAGATTATCCGCTTCAAAATCCTTTATGCTTGAATCACTGTAATCAGATTTGGCTCCGCTTTTCTGATCATTTCCTGGCCATCCATCGATACGATCCTTTTTTGACGTAACTTACGTATTATATGTAATACAACAAAAAACATCACAAACGCTGAAAAAGGATTTAGAGAAAAGAACTTTTTACAAGTTGGAAGCCGTAGAAATAGTTGAGATATGAGAATAAATGAAATATATCAAAAATTTATTTCCGCCAGCACTGTACATGGTGAAAAGCTCTAAGATGAAAAAGGACGTTATTTAGATTTTAGAATCCTTCACGTTTTCTTTAAGGTACGTTTCTGCATCAATCGAACAATTTTTGTATTCTCCTGACGAAGGCAATGGCGAGATGGAGAACGAGACCGGCATCTCGCTGGCACGGTCGACGTTGATAAATGACGGCAGCACAGCAAAAAGTTCCACTTATTCCGGTCGCAACGTTGTCTACTAAATTCTAGGTATGCCAATGCATGCGTGCATTTTAGAATAACAGACGAACAGTGTAAAGCCGACTTTCGATTTTATATCTTTTAAAATTTGTTCGTATCAATTGAATGTAACGCTTTGTACATTTCGTTTTGTTAAAAAATCTTTCAATGTCGAGTAATATGAATAGGTAATTAATTCTGGATTAGTTTGAAGAATACAAGGTTCCATCAATAGTTCGCAAAATGTTGAACGTGTTGAAAAATAAAAAACAAACTTTGAACGTTCTTTGAACGTTTATGCAAAAAGCACTACTATCAAAGATTACAGAATAAAAATATAAGATGTTTCACTCCAGGGCGGTTTGATTCAAGTTGCTGTCCCAAACGGACGCCGCTCTCATATATTATGTTTACGAGTCGCTTTTGTTGTCAATAACGAGACCGGTAGATACCAGAGAAGTTCGAAAAGCTTATTTTATTTTAAGCTATACAGGGGTAATCAGAGAAATATATATATATATATTTAAATTAATAGGATTCTTTATCACAAAGGTTTATTTTTAAATGTTAATTATTTCGAAAAATATTCGGGATATGAATTTGAAAAGTACATTTGAGAGTAAAATATATACGGACTCTGGTATAGAGACTTGAATAATATTTGAAAGGAAATTGATTACATGGATGATGAAAAGGAAATTTAGTAAATTTGTTCGAAAGGAACTAACCAATTCCACTTTGGTTAGCTATAGAATTGAATTTTTGTGTTTTCTTGCTTAATGTACTTGTTTATATAATATCCTTATTATAAAAATAAATCCGTAATTTTGTATTAGCAAATATTACAAAATATTTAGTGTTTAAGCTTTGCTATTAAAGAGAAAAATATTAATATGACTTTTCGCTCATTTCAACAATTAATTAATACATTTGAAAAATCTATACAACATAAATATAAAATACGAACAACCAATAAACACCGTTCTAAAATAACAGCGGTCGACGGGTGACGTCCCGTATAATATGACTAATTTAATGCATTTAATGCATTTAAGCGATGTATTGTACCATCGAAGTCATCAGACAGTAACCAGCGGCATCGGTGCTTTACGCGATAAATTCGAACGAGTGAAACATCTTATATTTTTTTTTGTAATATTTGCTACTATTTATTATAATTCAATCGAAATCGAATATCGAAATCGAAAATCAAATAACAAGATGGTGTATCTTCCAAAAGAAAAGCTACAAAAATAACAAGCTTAATCCCATTCAGGCCTTACAAAGTTTCCAATACTCAACGTGTGAAGCTCCTGCTAATTTCTCTGCTAGGGTAAAAAAACCTGACAAAATTCTGCATTCTCAATCCTGACAATATATTGTATTTCACTGGTAACATGTGATGCTCATTGCTTTTGTTCAAGGTACTCATAATCAACGTGGAGAAGTGTGGAATCTGAACTGAACAAGATTTTTGGAGTGGGTTTCTTGACCTTTGAGGTATTTGTGTAATTGAGGTGGAGAAGGAAACTCACAAAGGGATTGTTGGTTGGTGGTTAGGCGGTTATAAACTTGACTGAATCAATTACCACATATTATTTCACCCATCCAAGCTGAGTATCAATTTCTTTTGCTTAATTTAGTGGAAAATTGAATTGGTTCAAATTGTAAGCCAACAAGTACATTACAAACTGAGTTAATATGATATATTCCACAAACTAATGAGGCTGTTTTGCTGTCTAGTTATTTAGAAAATAAATTACGAGCAAGATATTCCTTCTTAACCACATTTTCTTTATCGTAAATTTTTAACTTGGAATTAAGGAAATCAATTTGAACGCTAACGACTACATTTTTTCTTAAATAATGGATTTATCAAAATGCCACGTGTGTAAACTGTAAGCAGATGTCGTCTGTTCAATATAAAGGTGTTGCAGTGTTTCTATAGTTTCTATAAATCGTTAAGTACAGCAACCATTTCTGTTGTATGTAACTAAAATAGAATTTTATTGCTTCTTAAGAGAATTAAGTCGAAATTCCACTATTTATTTGTATATTTGTGTAACTTTATAACTTCACACTACGATAAAGTTTTCAGTAAACTACTAAAGTAATAATTAAAGTCACATTTTATTTTAAACACAATAAGTCTTGGCAATTACTTGAAGCTTGAGGACGCTGATTTATAAAAAAGAAAAATTGCATTTTTCATTTTAGATTTAAAACATTTATTGGCAGTGAAATCGGCTGCTTTGACGTGACGGCATGGCCGTCTTATGCCATCATGCTACTGATGAGTGATGGTACTTGTAGGTGTTAACTAATCCAAATTTGTTGGCCAACTACTGATAAATGATGCTGCAAAGTTGATTTTGCCAATGTTAGCTATGGCTGAACATCCCAACGTAATGTGTGTATCGTCCCTGTTGTTTGTTGACACCTTTTGCAGTTTGACAGTCTTTAACGAGTCCAAGTTTCTTGTCAGCGTTCACAAGATTTAGGGGGGAATCCTTTTCATCTGATTTCGCAACTAGCTTATGCAATTTAGATGTTTGAGCCTTGCCAATGAATAATTTTTGGAGTTTAGAAATTTGATTGTGATGTAAACTAATTTATGACTTGAAGCAGTTCTAAAAATCATCACTTATCTGTATACGTATCGCAATGCGCATGTGCAGAAGCGATACGTGGTCTTCGTTACGTTACGTGAAACGTATCAATCTGTAACACGTACGTAACGTACGTATTGCTTTATTGTGTTTCGTGTTCGCGTTTTTTAACGACCAAACGACAAAGAAACGTGAAAGGTCACTTTAAGAAAGACCATTCTCTAGTAGATGTCAAGGTGATAGTACTCACTATTTCTTAGGTTCAAAATCAAAACACATATATGGTTACGTTACGAACGCAGTTGCTTTATACTTCTTATTGATTATTCACGTATCTCTGTTACGTTACGTATACGGATAAGTGATCTATTTGAAGAACTGCTTAAAGTCCCTACTATGTCCGTTCCTCTTTTCTTGGTAGTGTGGTCCTAATAACTGATGATTGGGTTTGGTCATCATGGTACGCGCTGTTCTTTGAATATCTCCCAGTTCTGTTTGTGTCCACTTCAGAATTCCAAATAAGTATGTCAGGATGGCGTAGCTATTAATTGCTTTGGAAGTCACCCCTGCAGATCCCCTACAGGCTACCTCGAGGGGTAAACCACTGGCAGAAATCTTGTACATCTACTTCTACATTTGATAAACTTCCACACACTGTTTTCAAGTTAGTTGACGATGTAAGAACTCATGCAACCTTTTTGTTATGCTACATGTTTCCATAAGGAACACATGAATTTATAATTTCTAAAAACATTCAATAGCATTGTTGTATGGGTAACTTCAACACCTTATATCTCGAGAACTATAGCTTCAGCGACCCATGTCGACAGGAAATTTTAATACCAATTTTCGCATTTTCTACAAGCTCTCTCAGTTTTTAACACCTATTCACTAACACCCTGTATAATGTCCTTTTCAATAATTCGTTATTTTCACCGAATTTTGTATTATTTCTATATAAAAGTTCCACATACTTCCACCAAACTTCCACATACCTACTTCCAGTACGGTGTACACCTACTTCCACTTGCGGTGCATGTTGTCAAGTTATCGGTATTATTATTGTTATTAATATTATGTTTCACATCTACCTTTTCATGGATACTTTCGCCTTGTGAAATTTAGAATAGATTGTCTATGTTTAAAAGTTGATTCACGCGAACAAATTTACTTATAATAGCTCGAAATAAAATAAAAAACTATTTTTTCCACAATAAATTATTCACATCGTGATTTAATGCGACTTTTTTCAAAATCAACCGCAAGATCTAAAGAAAAATTCCAACAATTCATTTATTTCTTTTCCACTGTGGTGCTCTAACAAATAGTGACAGAAGAAAGAAATGCAACAAGATAATTCCCACAATTTCCTACACAACGGCGTTGTTCATTATTCAGCTGTGGCAAGGAGATAAACAAATTTAGAACGATGCTTTGGAATCCCGGTACATTCCGAATAAAAAACGGCTACTGTTTTAAAACGTCGATGCTCGTGCTCATTGTACCCGGCGTTAAGCTGGCCATTTCCTGCTGACAAGGCCGACAAGGGATGGTTATTTTAAAAGGTTTGTCTGTTCAAGAATGTATAATAAAGAGACGTCTGTTTTTTTCAACTTTTTAGATTGGCAAATATATGATTATTTTGTGAAATGAAAATATTTTTTTCTTCAAACGTCATATAAGAATAAGATACTTTTTCCGCAAATCGCTAGGAAATTTTGACATTCCTGTCAAAATTTCTTGAAGAAAAAGTCAGGACTTCCTTACTGTAAGGAAATGTCATTTCCTTACTGTAAGGAAATGATATTTCCGTACAGTTGTTAGTGTTCTACATAAATGATTGAAAACACATTGCTTATAAGGAATTAATTTATATTTTGAAAACATCAAGTCATTGCTGAATACATTTTTAAGATCAATTTGTTATATTTACAGTAATTTGACAGTTAGTACAATTATTGAACATTGGAGGAACACTCTTAGAACTATGAGAAACATTTTGGACAACATGCAGGGTGGTAGGGTCATTTTGTTGAATATTTTGTACTGTGAAAATTTTATTTGCCACCTCAACCTTATTGTTAAGCGATTCTTCGATATATCCTTCAGCAACGTTTGATGACTTCCATCCGCCATGCCTCTTTAAACTAGTCATGTCGGCACCAGAGTCAACCAATATTGTTGCAGAAGACCGACGAAAGCAGTGACCAGTATATTCTGTCGGATTTACCAAGTTCAAATAAGTAGCAACTATTTTGGGCATTTTTCTAAATTGATGAATTCCTACCACTTGTCTACAACCCTTTCCGCTTTGATATTTAAAGAAAAATCGGTCACTGTTCATATTTTCTGGTCTTAACGAAACATACTTTCGATAAACATTCAAGTAGATCTGATTAATTACAAATGATCTTGGTTTGTTGGTTTTCGAATCAGGTATGCTGATTAAAAGCTTAGATTCTAAGTCTTCTATATCGTGTACAGTCATTCGGACTAACTCATCCATTCTACAGGCCCCAGAAATACCAAATATTACAGCCACCTAAAAAATAAATAAAGCTATAATCTTAATAGAAATTAAAACCTTGTAAATTACCTTAATCATTAAATTTCCTTTATCTGGAGCTTCCTGGATAAATTTTTCAATTTCTTCCTTCGTTAAAATCTTAGATTTCTTTGCCCTATAACCTTGAGCTTGCCGTTTCAATAAAGAACGAAGTTTTGAGTATGTAGATATATCTATTCTTTTTTATATTTTCTTGGGAAATTAAACCACAATATTTTTGAATTCTTTATTTCAACGTTTCGGTAGCGTTCCAGCTACCGTTGTCAAGAAAAAATAAGTAAAAATTAATTTTTTTATCCCTAACTGACACAACAGAAAAAATTTGACAACTAGACAATCAAAAAATTATTTTGAAGTTTAAGACTGCAAAATTTTGTTATCAAATTTTTATTAAGGTCCATTCATAGTAGATCATATCTGTGGCAAAATGTGAAATGAAACACTTCATTTTATGACATTCCTGGAACGTGCACTTCACTGGCATTTCTAGTATAGTTTGGCAAGTTTATCTGTGGCTACGGGGCGTCGGTGAGAGGCGAGGAAAAACATGGCGTATATCTGTCAAACGTACAAATGGCGTACGGTACCTATTTTACCAAGTAAAACTGAAATTACAAAGGTAACTGACAATAGAAACGCCACTGGATAAATCAATATCAGTCAATTGACGAAGTGAGAGGGAAGAACATTCGCACGCGCTTGCCAATAAGAAGTCAGCTGGTCCATAAAAATCACCAATTATGTAATTCGAGTGTGTGGTCATTATGGTTTTCGTACAACGCTGCCAGAGCTTCAAAAAGCCCATAACAAATTTGAAAAAGTGTTCTCTTTTAATATTCATGAATTGGAAAATAATGTTAATAGAATATTGAGTTAACTGTATAAACCCTCACTTCGTGGAATCTACTCATCATATGGTTTTAAATGAAACTAACTGTTTTTAAATGACTCCACAA